>JAOXOE010031487.1:0-11894 GCA_028565055.1 Phoeniculus purpureus
GCACACTGCTGGCTCATGGTCATCCTGCTGTCCACCAGGACCCTCAGGTCCCTTTCTCCTACACTGCTCTCCAACAGCTCAGTCCCCAACCTATTCTGGTACCTGGGGTTGTTCTTGTCCAGATGCAAGAGGCTATCAAGTTGGTCAAGCATGACTTTCCCTTGGTGAAGCCATGCTGTCCCTAATGACCCTCCTATCCTTTTTGAAGATTGGAGTGACATTTGCTATCCTCCAGTCCCCAGACACCTCTCCTGATCCATAAGCTAGGCTTGATGATATCAGAGGTCTTTTCCAGACTCAATAATTCTGCGGTTCTGTTATAAGAATGCCCCAATCGCTTCTAGTGAATAAACAAAAAGAGACCACAAAACAAAGTACAGTAACACTAGAGAAATTGCTCCTTTGCCCCATTTGTCATTGGGAGCCAAACACGTAGCAACCAATATTATCTATTGAACTGGCTGCAACACATGAATAGGATACCCTGAGCGCCCCCAAACAGCTGATAACCTGTTAAAATGACTTTTTGTCACTCCTGCAAAGATTTGGAGCATTTAGTAACAGCAAAAATTGATTACCATTGAGATTCTGAGATGATTTGGCTGGGTGGTAGCGAAAGAGTTGCTTATACTGGGGAATAAGAATCCAGCAGAGCTAGATAGGAGCATCCAATCTGACTGGCAGCTTTGCCAAAACAGTGGAGCTTGTATTTAAGCTGGAGCATAACATCTTCCCTCTTCGGAACAGATTTTGTTGAATGGGCATGTTGAAGCTGCAGAACAGTGTCTCACTGTTGAGTTCTTTGACACTGCCTCCTCAGAGCTTGCGCTGAATGGGGCACAGTATGATACATATCCTCTGACTGAATGGGTATTAACTCTGCTTCAGTCAAGATCATATTTCCACTGGCAAAAAATAAACTGTTTGTTAACCAGCACGTAGGCACAAAATGTTCTCGATACATTTCTTTTTCAGAAACAAAAAAGAACAAATTATTTCCATGACTCCATATTAGAAGAAACATTTACTTTTACAAGTATACAGGAGTAAGGTCATGCAGAAACTAACAGGAGTGGGGTTTTTGCACATGCTATTTAGAGCAGGATTCCTTCTATTTTGTAGAGCATTCCCTGTGCTTTCATGGTAATTAAGATCAATGAGGTGATTACTGACTTGACTGACTTAAAAAGTGCAGTTTTGGTGTGGACACCATCAGCAGGAGAAGCTAAGGAGACTGTAGCTGCAGAGATTGACAACGTAACAAGAGAGCAACTGCATGGCTGCACTGACCACCTTCCCTACCAAACAGCACAGCTGCAGCTCTCCCTGCAGGTATGCAAAGCATGAGAGATGTCTTCCTCACTGTGTGGTAAGCATGATCACACACAGGATCGTGTAAGTTATGACACCCTGATAGCAAAGTGCTACAGTATTTGGAAAAATAATCCATTTTCCACAACCACTCGCCAGCTCCCAGGGTCAGCTTAAAGCACAAGATGTCAGAGCTACACTGTTCAGACAGATCTGTGAGCTGCACGCTTGCCCAGTTGCAGCCTCTGGCTGTGCAATTGCTGAGAAGGAAACTCTCCATCCAAATGCTCCCAGTGCATTGGAGCCTTGCAGATCATGGAGGTCTGAGACTGGTTAAAAGGCAAAACAAAAACAACTCCACCCCAATAAAGTAGCTAAAGGAATAAATGGGGTAGGGGTGTAAAAGCCTTCTAGCTGCTTCCTGATCAAATACCTTGTTTCAACAATTTGAGCATTGCAGGACAACAGCTGGAAGCAGAGATAAGGTTTTGAAACTGAGACACAGGCAGAATTGCTTTGAAACTTAGCATTGCTTTGAGCTGGAGGCAGAGGCAGCAAAGCAGAATGATGGGTCCGGTGAGGAGCTGCAATGAATAGCTTCCCTGCATGATGGAATTAAGCCCTCTGAAGCTGGAAGATGCAAAGCGAGCTACCTCCTCAACCCCTACAGTCTTCTCAACAGCCAACTGTCTGTCAGGTCAAGCAACAAAGTATGGAGTTGCCAGATGCTATACAAAACGGGAAAAACATGTATCAGGCAGATACATCTGATGAGACAGTTATGATGTCATGATCTGTCATGAGACACGTATGATAACATGATACCGAGGTGCTGCACAGGCGAGGAACAGAGCAAATAGGGCATTTGGCGAGGTAAGGCTGAGGGCAGGCAAATGGGCACTGCGCTTTACGAGGTCAACTCGAAAGGCACCAGCGGTGATTCTGCATAGGCACAGCAAAGAAACAATCCTGAGCACTTAGCCAGGGACTCAGCTCCAAAGGAATAACAGGGATGAGATAATATCTGGCACTGGGTGAGACAGCAAGAGAGAGACTACATTTTTGAGGACTTTTCTCATGGCAGCATATGACCTTTTAGAATATTTCCAGACAACAAACTGCATCTGACTACTTCAGGGATCCTGGCTGCTTTGCACAGGGGTAGGAGGCACAAAGACACATGACACAGCAAACCGACAGCAGTGGGCTTAAGGACAGCTGTCATGCCCCTTGCTTCATGCCTCTTCTTGGCAGGAGCAGGTTTAACTTTAGGTAGTGTGAAGTTATTGTGAAATTAAAAAACCTGTAGGTGGGAAAAAGAAAAGGTAGGGGAATATCTGCCTCCACACTCTGTATCTAGATTTACATAAGTTTTTGTCACACCTACTTAAACAGATGATAGTAGTAAAAAAAAAAAACCATGCAGGCTTCTCTTAATTTCAGTTCTACTATTAAATTTCTTAGGTCCCTATTACCTTCTACACACCAAACAGGATTTTAAACAACAGATTTTGAAGGCAGAGCTATAGTAAAACACAGAAAACAATTGATTTTTTTTAAATACCTTTTTTTAAAGAAAAGCAACTCTTTCTTCAGGGACCCCCAAGGATGCATGCCACACAAAGAACTTCTTGCAGATGTGGAGCAGATTTGTTGTAGCAAAGGCTTTCTACGTTAATAGTCTTGTCTTAATCTGGATATTTACAAGATTTCCCAAATAAATAGCTAAAACAATTAAACTGATAATAAATAGATTTCTTATCTCCTTAAACTGATCTGGTGGATTAGCAACAGGCACGTTAATCTGGTGGACTAGCACTCAACAAGCAAAAGTGTTCTCCACATTTTCCATAGACCCCCTTTCCCATCCTGAACATAATCATGAAAACCGAGGCCCCAGGGAAAAAAAATAACCCATATTGGTAAGATAAAACCTGTGGGCACAGATAACTCTACCATAGATATCCTCCCACCTTAGCCATGGTCAGAATTTACATGGAGTAAATTCTGGTAGAAGAAGCTGCTTTGATATAGGGCTGCCAGGGCAACATGGCAAAATCAAGGCTCCTAAATCTAACACCAGGCTGACAAAAGAACAAAAATAGGTCAAAATAAATAAAGAGTCAAAAATGACTCTTTAAAACTTGCTTGCTATTCTAAATAGACACATTAAGTTTCTGGATTTTAAAGCTATGCAGTCTGGTTTGTTTTGGGGTAATTAAGTTCCTAGGACAAGTCAGAAAGCGTATTGACTTATTTTCCATGAGCAATCATTAACTATAAAGAACTCCAGGCTCAATGTCATGCCTAACACAGACTTGATAAACTAGCTGGCTACTGCAGCAAAGGCAGTATATTCTGAAGGTATCTAAATCCTATTGTTTACTCTTAAAAGGAATGTAAAGATCTTTAAAAGAAGATAAATCTGCTCTGCCATGTACATTACTGTTCTGCTTTAGAAGCTGAGCAGAATTTGGAAGTCTAATTTGTGTGTTTTCTGCAGAAAAGCTTCAAGTTTGGGTTTACAAAGTTGAAAAGGAAAGTGGCTGCCCCTCTTCTGCCACGCTTTTCTACCCCCTCGGCAAATTCCAGCTCCTTCGCGTCTTTCCATCTTGGACTGTTGGGAGCTGCATTGCTGCTGCCGACCGACAATGTCACTGTTTTTGAGACTGTTATCTCTCCTCAAGATGAAAAAAATCTATGGCGAGTGGAAAGATTCACCAGGACCTAGAGAGGCTGTGAGAAGTCTGAATTTGAAGATTCATGAGACTGAAGTTGGACTACTGCTGTGATTACAGAGAGAATCTACACTGAATATAATATGAAGAGAGACGCTACAATGAAGATAATAATAATCATAGAATCACAGAGCAGCCAGGATTGGAAGGGACCTTAAAGATCATCTAGTTCCAACCCCCCTGCATAGGCAGGGACACCTTCACCAGATCAGGTTACTCAGGGCCCCAGCCAACCTGGCCTTCCAGGGATGGGTCAGCCACAACTTCCTTGGGCAACCTGTTCCAACATCTCCCCACCCTCTCAGGAAATAATTTGTTGCTAATGCTCAACCTAAATCTCCCCTCTTTAAGCCTGTAACCCTTTCCCGTTGTCCTCTTGCTACGCACCTGTATAAAAACCCCTACCCCAGCTTTCTTGTAGGCCTCCTTCAGATATTGGAAAGCTGCTCTGAGGTCACTTGGTAGCCTCTCTTCTCCAGGCTGATCAACCCCAACTTGCTCAGCCTGTTCTCATAGGGGACATTTGAGTTGCTCTCTTCTGGACACGTTCCAGGAGCTCTATGTCCTGGATTGTGTTGAGAATGATGATTTGGACATTAATCTTAGTTAACTGTAAGAGCAGTGTAACAAAACTTGTGTTTCTGTGTCTATATCTTGTGGGGTTGAATTCTTCCACTGTATAGTGGAGGGAGTGAATGAAAATGTGTTGGTGCCTTTCTTCTCCAAACTGAGTCAGTTGTTTCACTGCCTGCAGATCCACAAGTGGTTTTGTTAAACTTTCCCTTTTCGTCTGATGCTTTAGATGGGAGCTCCTGTTGAAATACAGTTGGTGTCTCTAACCCACGACATTGCTGGTGACCAGGTAGGATGCATGGGGACCCAGGTAAGGACCCCCACAACACGAAAACAGCGCTATGGCCATCACAGTTACCAGTATCGTTCTCTCAGTGCATAGACTTTCTCCCATTTGCCAACTTTTCAGAGAACTCTAGTTTCATACATGTTATTCAGACTTTCTGTTGTTACTCAATACAAGCCTCAAAGATGACACACACTATTTTGGCCAGCTGTCAGTGCATAGGAGGGTCTCTGCTTCCAAAGAAATTAGTTCCTTGAAGATACAGGAGATGTATTTTTCATAGCTACTAAAAACTCCAATGAAAGAGGAGGAAAAACTTTGAAAGGTTTTATTTTGTCTGTCAAGCTCTGGTTGTACTTGAATCACCCACAATACTAACACAAAACACGAAAGGTCACATGGAAGGCAACTTAGTCAAATTAGTTTAGTCAGAGCGTTAATCTAACAGCTGATGACTCTCTGGTAGTCTGTATAAAATAGGAATTTCCCAATTCAATTCCCTGTGGATGTCTACCTCACAAGACAAAAAGCCCCAAAACCTGAAAAACAAAGCCTTGTCAAATTGACATCCTTACTGGCAGTCCCAGCATAAAAACCTCCTGAGAACTGAGTAAACATGGAGGTTTCACCAGATATTTAACCTTCAGAAATTGTTCCTCTGCAAGGGATCTGAACCACAGCAGTGGGGATTGGGCCAAGCACGACTTGTGCTTCCCTCGGGCATAAAGGATGGAGTTTCATCGTAGCTGTCAACCCAAAACCTCTTACGAGAGCAAAGAGCCACTTAGAAAAAGAAAAGGGATAGAGGGTGAGAGACTAAAACCCAGACACCAACCTTTTGGTCAGAGAAGCTAAATAAAGTTTGCAGTTCTCCTGCCCATCAAAACTGCAAATTCTGTAAGCAACAGAAGCCAGTAGTTTGGGCAAATCAGGGCTGAGATGTACTAATGAAAACTGTAAGATGCTGAGAAGCTGCCCTCCCTCAAGCTTGCACACAGAGCAGACTGACCCATAGTGCCTTCTCCAACCGCGAGAGCCACACTGTCTCTGGTCAGGTGAAGCCTCAGCTTCCAGAGCTGACCTGGAAAAGACAAAAGCACTGGTCTGCTAAAGCTAGTTCCAGTCTGACACCCACAGAAACAAGCTACTTCTTCCATTAACACCCCTTTCTCCCAGTTCTGAGGTCCCACAATGCAGAAGAACAGCACTGACATGCCAACAGCGAGATTCCTGCTATAGCAAATGTCCTAAAATCATCCTGTAGAGCCCAGTAGCTTAGTAAAAAACCTCAATGTCAAAACTCAAAGTACATTCAGTTTAAACACACCCTTGGGGGGATTTTATACTAACTACTTTCTATTTCAGACTATTCACTTTAAGCTCAACCAGCAATGCTTCATCACTCATCCAGGAAAACTCCCTTCTCTGCCACCCAATCTCAATCAACCTGCCAAATTAATTATCACCCTGCATCTGTCTATAGCTAAGAGGGGGAAAAAAAGCAAATACATGAATGTAGCAGTGACCCGAGCAGAAATGAATCCTCTGAAACAGAACTAATTAAATCAGTTCAGTGATCTTCCAGCACGGCACATTTCACCCATCCCTTCCCCAAGCAGCCCAGCTCCTCCATCTCCTCCAACTGTCCTCGGCAGCATGCTTACATGGGGCTCAGATGTCTACCCAGCAGCAGACTAGGGATCTTTTCTACTCATCCTTGTAAACTCATGGTTCAAAAAAAAAGAAAGAAACAACTGTCATAGAAAATTCACCATGTTAATTTCACACTGACATTTACGTGCAAATTGCTGGCCACAGAATATCTGTTTCAGCCAGATAGCAGCAGGATTTCATTATCTCAAATTTATGGGACCACAGGCATCAAATTTTGGTATTTCTCTGGTTCCATGAAATGAGCAGAACTCAAGAGCGCTGGCAGAGTGAGGCTTGTCCTTACAGCAGACCTGTCAGGACTAACACCTCAAGAAACTGCCCAATTTCTGGGTTTTAAATCATTGATCTCAGTCAGTCACCAAACCTAGCCTCATTCCTAACCTAGAAGGTATATAAGTGCATGTGTGACTGCAGCATCAGCAGCCCTCAAAATGGACAAGTTCAAAGAAGCAAGTTACACACGCATCTTAGACTTCCCTGCCCTACAGTTGTAAGTGACAGTCCACCTGGAGTGCACGCAAATCCATGCAAGTCCATGAATTTCCCCACCACTTGAAACAGCATCAATTTTCATTGCAGTCATGCTATCAGGCAGTGGGTCTGTCAGGCAGTGGGTGAAATTCTGAAGCACTGATAACACCTGCCCCAGTGAGAATATCAAAAGCTCTAGGTGTAGGACCACAACAGAAACACTGACCTCTCCTTAGTGCACTTCACTTCCCATTACATTTCTCTTTACGTAGGGCATATTCAGAGAAAGAGCAGCAAAGGGAAAAGCAACTCAAATAGGTCAAGAAATGTGGGGTGACAGGCCCACCTAGGGAACAGAAAGGCATCAGAGTGGAATCTCTCTTTACTAGGGAGCTTGAATATAAAGTCAATTCTAAAGTCTCTTCTCCCAAATTACTACTGATAGGATGACAGAAAATGGCCTCAAGTTGCATCAGGGGAGGTTTAGACTGGATCTTAGGAAGAACTTCTTTCCTGAGAGAGTGGTTGGGCACTGGAACAGGCTGCCCAGCGAGGTGGTGGAGTCACTATCCCTGGAAGTATTTAAAAAACTAGTAGCTAGAGCACTTGAGGTTAAGGATGCAGGGGTTAAGGAGATACTGGGTTGAGAGCTGGACTTGATGATCCTGGTGGTCCTTTCCAGCAGTGATGATTCTATGATTCTACCTTGCCTTTATTCCTATACAATATTTAACACGGTCTGTGCTTCCTTAGCAGAAGACAAATCACGAACGGACATCAGCACTGAAAGATACTGAAATCTGGATACCTGCACAAGATCCCTGTAAAGTCAGGTAAGGCTTCAGACATGGTAGCCTTGGGCAGTTCCCTCTTTGATAACGGTGCAGAGGAAGAGTCAACAATGAACAGAGGCAGGACTCTGAGTAATCTCTAGGTAGCTGCCTACGCTGGCAACAGTTTGTCATTTGCACCTATGTACTGGTCCAAATCACACACTGTCACATATGCTTTTCCCCACCTGGATGGCAGAGATCATAGAATCATAGAATCAAAAACCAGGAAGATGAATAATGGGTTTGTGCTGTACAGGGGGAATCAGCAGTCAGCCTCATCCTCTCTAACGGGAGTCATTTCAGTGGAGATTTCTGGAAGTGAAAGTAAAAACAGACTTCTCACAATGGCTGCAGATTTTTTCCATGATTTGAAAGCCTGTATTTCAAATCAGTACAGCCCTTTAAAAGCTTTGCTTCTGAGATTTTATTTTTCAAGTAATAAAACCACACATGTTGTCTTAGAGAGATACCATAAAATGCATTCCCCTGCAATATTGTCTGCCAGCGTTTAAATTCATGTGGTCACCCAAGCCATATTTCCATAGTGTCACGCCACTGCTAACAGCAAAACCAGAGCCCACAAAAGGTGCCATTTCTATCATGGTGTAAAGGATGCTTCAGGAGTGTCACAGTGCAAATGGATATACTTGGTGGCATTCCAAAGGCAGAAGAAAGGCAGAGGGGAGTGCAGACCTTTCTGGGTGGGTTAAGCTTGAAGGGGCGGGTTTGAGAGGCATGGCTGCCCCATCCTCTGTGGCTTTGGACCCCTCTTTTGGTTCAGTTAAAGAGTCACGTGGAAGCTGCTGAAATACTCTTTGGCAGAAAAATTTGCCATTGAAAATAAGTCATTTTGACTAATATGCCTTTCAGAAACAGGCTGCAACAAAATTAAGTAGTGTTCCTGTGGGTAAGAAAAAAGTTGTGTGTCAAAAAAGTCCATCTAGACAAAATTCAAAGCTTCGAAAGAAACGTGCTCTCTTTCCTACGAGCAACAAATTCCCCTCCACCATTGCCCCTTTGCTCCCCCAGAAGCTTTATCTTTGTGTAATCAAAGTTGGAATGTTGCTGAAATACACTCCTAAAACAAGCTTGCTCAAAAAAAGGCATTATTTTCTCTTATGACAAATTACTCAGCACTCCCTCAGATATAAGAGGTTTCCCTTCTACTAATTTCATTATCGTGTCTTTAGCCTCTTCTTTCTTTTTTTTTTCTGAAAAAGTAATTCAAGTTTCTTTTCTTCAGTCCCAAATATTTTTCTTTCACCTTCTTCTGGTCAACTTGTGTACAAACACAAATGTGATTCATCAGAAGTGTTATTTTACTAGACACTTCACTTTATTCTGACCATGAGAGCCCAGATGAAAAAGTATTTATATTTCTAGCTACCAAAACAAAAGGGAAAAAGGAAAAAAAATAATAACAAGGGGGGGGAAAAAATAAAGCACTGCTAAGTGCGAAACAGCAGTGTTGATCCAGCCCTATGACTATGGAAAAGACATCTCCAGATCTGTACTGACTGCAGATGCAGTCCTAATCCCCTAATGCTAACGATGTTTTCATCTATTCAGTATGGTGTGACACCATCCTTTGTTTTTTCTCTTTCACCTGGGAACCAGCCTGGTCTGCCAAGAGACACGACGGACAACACCCTTAGTCTGAGTCTCTGTAAGACAACTTGGGTTCTCTCCCTGCTGTCATTTATCAGATGAAACCAAAGACATCTTCGCAGCAACTACTTCTAAAGCACTTCTTTCCAGACTAACACACAAACTTAGAATCACAGAATTGCCAGAGTTGGAAGGGACCTTAAGGATCATCTAGTTCCAAACTCCCTGCATAGGCAGGGACACCTTCACTAGATCAGGTTACTCAGAACCCCATCCAACCTGGCCTTGAACACTTCCAGGGATAGGACAGCCACAACTTCCTTGGGCAACCTGTTCCAACTTGTTAACTTGGATAGAAACTCTGTGAGAAAAAATAGATAAATGGATCTCCGTTTCACAGCTGGAGAAGGGAGACATTTACCCAGCAGCCACTACTGGAAATCTAGGAATAGAAACCAAGTATCTGAAGTTCATGGGATCAGACCATAGGCTTCATTTTGATCAAGTTCTTTTTGGGGGGAGTCGAGGGCGCACACCAGGGAACAGAATTATTCCCGTTTCCAAATGCCAGGAGATCTTATCGCATTTCTGAAAATGAACTCTTCGGCTTTCTAAATACCGAAAAAAGGACAGGCTTCAAACATCAACAATCCTCCTTTTTCAGAAAGCACTACAGTGAAACAGGAAAGATAGGAAACCGCAAAGAATCCAAAACAGCGAAAGTTTTTCCCCTTGTATCTGTGGCCAAATACTCGGCTATCCTGCAATCCTCTTCACTCACAAAGCCTTTGGACAGAGAACATTGCTCAAAGTGAAAAAACAACAAATGTGCCCCAGATCTACACTGAACCTTCCCTAAGCTTTAAATACATTGAGTTCATGGATGCAGAGATGAGATATGAGAGGATGGGATGAAGAGCTGAAATGCCAGGAGGAAAAAAAGGTTCTCATGAAGCTTCTCAATTTATTCACCAGGATCAAGTGATTGAGGTTCATGAGGCATCTCCAGCATGAAAAGTGTTCACCACAAGAGCTCCATGAATTAGAGAGTTTTCTTTCTTCCACATTTAATTTTCCCATGCAATTCCTTTTTTCAGAAAGAGAAATAATTGACACTTGGAATTTACCTACTTTATTTGTATCAAGACCCTTATTCCACAAATACATTGCCTATTGAATGTGCCTGTGTGCCTTTGGCATTCTCAATGGCTCTATCAGGACAAAACCTCCTTGAAGGGAAACCAGGGCCACCAACAACCAGGAACGACAGAGGTCAAGAAACAGGTATTTTATGACACATGCAGAAGATAACTTCCCTTCTCATACCTAAATATAGAACATAAATGTATGTATCCTAAATATCTTTCCTAACCTAATACTTTTCTTCCCACACATCCACCTTGCTCCCCCCCAACATACAGAGTGCAGTCCTGGAACCGGTGTTTTCATTTGTTTTCAGTGAAAGGCAGTTCACATTAAGAAACTTGTGCCAGTTAACAAGGAAGTAAAAGAAATAGGGTGATGGAAATACAGGTAGTGCCCACGCATTGAAATAATGATAAGCTGAAAACATTTGGAGCATCTAAAGCTGACAGCACTAAATCATCTTATTGCAACTAACAGAAGCCACTCATGCTGATTTTCTGCAATTGTACAGATTATATCTAGAGGGACAGTATTTCTCAAGGCATTTAAAGTTTTCTTAGAAATTCCAGTTCCTGGAAATCTGAATTGTAGCACAAGGAAAAAAATAAAAGAGGTAAACGAATGTTCCCTAAGAGAGAAAGGAGGCTTCTAACTATCAGGACTGTGAGGTGGGTGGAAATTAAATAGAAGGACTGAAAACAGGGTTTGTGGCTGATCCAGGATCTCCAGAACACTGGCAGCTGCCTCTGCACAGGCGGGAAAGCTGCTGAAGGGCAAACCTCAGCTCTGCTTGGTATCAAAAATCAGCCCAGTAGACTGGGCAAAACACAATAAACAAGCTGCATCCTTCCACTCTGTGAGGAGGACAGGCAGGACACAACAAAACGCCAGAACTAAAGTAAGTGATCGCTAAAAATAACTTTATCTCTCTTTCTTTATCTCAAGGACCAAATGATCTCAGTTGCTACTTGAGAACACTAGGCAATGCCAGCATCAGAAAGGTCAGAAAGCATGTGAAAATTTACCCAGGAGCTTATCCACTGCCTACATTTCTGCTTCTGTAGCAGTATAGATTTGCATGAAGAGTCCTGCTGTCTTGCTAAGCCATCCTGGCTTGTGTCAGGAATAGCGTGGCCAGCAGGACTAGGAATGTAATTCTTTCCCTGTACTGGGCACTGCTGAGGCCTCCCCTTTGGTACTGGGGGCAGTTCTGGACCTCAGTACAAGAAAGAGATTGAGGGGTGGGGGTGGGTC
>JAOXOE010031488.1:0-11892 GCA_028565055.1 Phoeniculus purpureus
CAAAACCTTGACCTGAAAACTCTCTGTGTTCTTCACTACTCGATGGGCTGAGAGAAGCCCCCACCCTGGAACCATCCCAGGTCAGGCTGGGGCTCTGAGCAACGTGCTCTGGTTGCAGATGCCCCTGCTCACTGCAGGGACAGATGAGCTTTGATGGTCCCTTCCAACCCACAACTTTTTTGTGATTCTGTATTCTTCCTGGAGTGTATAGAATATAGGACAATCGTAGAGTGGTCTGGTGTGAAAGGGACATTCAAACCCCATATATTATACTATAGAATAAATAATGATAGATTATTTCTACTAGAATCATAGAGTGTATTAGGCTGGAAAGAACCTCCAAAGGTCATTGAGTCGAACTCCCCTACAACAAGCAGGGGCATCTCTTAACCAGAACAGATTTATAATTAAAGAATATGTAATTTAATACTGTATTCCATAACATCAAATATAGTCTTATATGTAATCGAATCCTTTCCTAAGGGAGCCAAGAGCTGGGCAGTCATGCTGCCTCCAAATTTTGCTCCTGCCTCTGCCTATCGGCTCCTCCCAACTCTCCTCAATCTTCTCGCAGGAGTTTGCTGAAATTTCACTCAGGGTGGAGGTTATTGAATTACTGCAAATTGCACGGAAATGGGATAAGCGGAGAAGTTCATCGAGCACCATCCCTCATGCTTCGTTACACTCGGAGAATCCGGCGGGACGGGGCTTCTGTCGATGGGATGAGGTTCAGGTGGGGTGGGCTCATACGTGTATCAAAGTTGATGGGTCACAAGACATAAATTGCTGTATGGCCACGCTTGTCTGAGCTGGTGCTTGCCAAAATGCTTGTTTAGGGCTTAGGACGTGGCCCTTGTTATGAGCCCTTGGCTGACTCTGTGAATGACTTGACCCTTAAGTCCCACATGGTCTCATTAATTTAAGCTCCTGATTTTCAGCATCTCTGAAAGCATTTCAGGCCTTTATTGCCTCAACTTTATTTCCAGGAGCATTTTAGGACTTAGCTCACCCACAGTGGCATCATCCCTATGTATGAGAACAACCTCATGGCAGTATTTAGGGCAAATTCTTTACGGTCTTTGCAATTCCATAGTACTTGCTTCTCCTGTACAGTATCTTCACCACCGAAGGGTTTGGCAGTGGGAGCACAGAATGTCCTCAAAATCTGCAGCAGACTACTTGTTTTATCCTTCTTTCATTCTTATTTGTGTCTTTCCTGGGTGGAAGGGTTGTGCTTCCCCACGTGGGGCAGCCATGGCTGGGAAGTCACTGAGAGGAGAACTTCAGCAGGAGCTCTTCTGGTGGCTTCCTACCAGGGGCAGATTGGGTGATATTTGACTTCAAACACATCCACTGTGCCAGAGGAGGAGAATATGTTTTCCCTCTTGCCCATCACATTGTCTTTTCACTTCTGCTTTGGGCATCAACTCAAACCTTTGAGCGTGATGAGTAGCCCATGTGTGTCCATCTCTGCTGATAGTTTTCTAAAACTTCTAAACCTACAAGGATTTTATTTTGTTTCCCATTTCACTGTTACTCAGCTCAATGATCCTGCAGGTCAGCAGAACCATCAATTCTTTTTTTCCCAAGCAGGGGTGAGGTTTTCTGGAGGCTTCGCTATCTCTTCTGGGGCTGGGTGAGCAGAGGTCTTCCTCGTCTATCGGTGGAGTACAGCGATACACAGGAGGTCACGGACCCATGGATTAAATAAGTGATGAGGTGTCATGAAAAATTAGTATTTGAGCAACAAGGAGAGCTCAGCACATGCCACGAGCTTTGCTCACCTTTTATTTATATTTAATTCTCTTTCTTTCTTTCTTTTTTAAGTTCAGCCTCTGATTTATTCATGGCTCTGTCTCAGGAGACTGGGAGGGGGGTTTCTAGGCTGCCATGAAAACAAGCTCTTTTTAAAGAGAAGAGTGTGTCAGCCACAGCCAGTGCTTCAGAGACTCAAATCTGGACGCAGGAGGAAGAAACGTGGGGGAAAGCACCGAGGCAGGAATGAAAAATGAGGCTCGGAGCGAGGCTTGTTAGCAACAGAGAGGGATGAGCAGCTGCATATAAACAAGGATTGCTTTGCACGGCTTTGCCCTCATGTGAAGGTGTCAGGGCTGCAAGTTGTGTAGGAAGCAGCTTCTCTTTTCCTGGGCATTGTAGGACCAGCTTGTCTCTGCCGGAGGCAAGAGAGTGTTGAACAGCCGTGAAGACCTGTAGCTTAGGGGTATCGTTTAGCCGTGGCCTTGGGACAGTTGAGTTAGACTTGATGAGCTTAAAGGTCTTTTCCAACCTGAATGATTCTCCACTTCTATGAAATGGGTTTGAGGTGTATCCTGCTCTTCAATAACTGCAGACTCCAGGCTGGTTCTTCCAACCTCCCAGGTTCACCAAAGGGTGAGAACACTCCTGCTAAGTGGAAATTGTAGTATTGCCGGCAACTGGAAATGAAACCCCGCGTGCGGTTGCCTCCGGGGATGTGCAGGTAACTCTATCCCATATGGATAAAGAGATGGGAAGAGGTTGGATGTAGAGACCGCCAGGCAGACTCTTATTTTGGACTAAATTTTCAGCTTTAAGAGGCCTCTTTTCCTTTTTCTGGTGCCATGTGCTTCTATCCCGCTCTTTCCTTTTGTCTAATTCTAGCGACGCTCACGTTGATGGGGTCACTCAGGCCTCCCCTAGCTCTGATGAACCCCCTGTTAGGGATTTATTTCCTTCCCACAATAAAGCTGTCTGCATTTCTTCTGTTCACTTTTCCCAACACTCTTTTCCTACCACTCAGTGCTTTAGCTTCCCTTCTGGACCCAAGGCTTTGCAAGTCTTGGGAAAGATCGAAACATCCTACCCCAAACCCTTCTAGACTTCTGTATCTGGTGCTGGGAAACCTTGTGCCGACAGTATTTGCTTGGGAAAAGAGCTGCCATCACCCGCTGTTTGATGGCTCCAGTATGTCCTTGGGGTGATGTTTGACTTGTGCAAAGTTCCTCCTATTAAGGGGGGTTTCAGTGTTGATTTGAGGGGATAAAAAGACTTTTGAATCCCTGATGTCAGTGATGGTAAGACATGTGACTGAGATAAGTGACCAGTGCACTGCTGCTGCTTCGCTGATGGTTTTTGTGGGAAATCTTGAGGGGAGGACAAAGGGTCTCAAGAAGCATCTGCTGCTCTTCCAGTGCTGTCTCCTGAGCACTGAAAGGGCTGGGATTGCTCTTACCTTGTGATGCCATGTCAGGATCAGGTCAAGACAGGGCTTTCAGCAACCTGGTATAATGGAAATTGTCTCTGCCCATGGCAGGAACTGGGTGATCTTGATGATCCCTTTAAAACACATTCTGTGAATCTAGGGTTCTTGTGTCCAGTTCTGGGCCCCTCAGTTCAAGAAGGACACACAACTGTTAGAGAGAGTTCAGCGCAGAGCCATAAAGATGATGGAGTGGAACACCTCCCTTATGAGGAAAGGCTGAGGGAGCTGGGTCTCTTGAGCTTGGAGAAGAGGAGACTGAGGGGTGACCTCATTAATGTTGATAAATACTTGAAGAGTGGGTATCAGGCGGTTTGAGTCAGGCTCTCCTCAGTGTCATCTAATGATAGGACAAGGGGCAGTGGGTGTGAGCTGGAACACAAGAGGCTCCACATCAGTATGAGAAGGAACTTCTTCCTGCTGAGGGTGACAGAGCACTGGAAGGGGCTGCCCAGAGAGTTTGTGGCATCTCTTTCTCTGGAGATGTTTGAAACCTGTCTGGATGTGTTCCTGTGCAACTTGGACTAGGTGATCCTGCTGTGTCAGAGGGATTGGACTAGATGATCTTTTGAGGTCACTTCCAATCCCTAATGTTCTGTGATTCTGTGATTACCACCTAAAGTTCCTCTTTTCTGGGCAGTGACCTTCAGAATTAGGGTTGAAAACCAGAGTACTGGTTTTGTCATTTTAATACTATGGAGACAGTGGCCTGAGCTGGTCAATGGAAGGTGTGTCCAGCACGCGTGATTCTTCCACTTTTCTTGGCGTGGGTGTTGCTGTGCACCATCTCCACTCCCTTCTCCTCGGAGCAGCTTCCACTCTGGCTCTCGCTTTTTTATTTCTTTACATTGTGCCTTTCTTTTTTCTTTTCCCTTTTTTTTAAGCTAACAATGACCTCAGCTGTTTGTTCAAGGAGTTCATAACCCCACAAAAATATTACAGCAACCGACGGGAGGTTTGCAAGAAGCCCTTTGCTTGGGAGCCTCTGGCGTTGATCTGCTGGGCTTCTGCTTTATGTTCCCCTCAAACAATAATGAAATTCAAATGAAAGGAGAAAGTAAACACTTTGGTGTGAGTAAAGACAAATCCATTGTGGCTTATCCTCCCTCACGCTGGAGCTGTTGGAGTCTGACACTGTAAAATCATCGATCCAGTTAGGTTGGAAAAGACCTTCAAGATCACTAAGTCCAACCATTAACCCAACTGCCCCAAGGCCACCACTAAACCATGGCCCTGACCTCCAGATCTCCATGACCTTGAAACACATCCAGGGATGGTGATCCAACACCCTCCCTGGGCAGCGTCTTCCAAGACCTGATGACCCTTTCCATGAGGAAGTTTCTCCCCTTTCCTAAACTTCCCCCTTCTCTTTTATTTTCTTAACTTCTTTTTTCATGTTTTTTCTTCTTCCTTATTTTTTCCTTTTTAATTTGTCTTTTTTCCTTTTTTGTTTTTCTTTCTCTTTTTTCCTTATTTCCTTTTTCCTTTGATTTTATTTCTCCTTTTTCCTGTTGCCTTTTGCTTTGTTTTCTGTATTTACTTAAAACTCACCAGAGCAGTTTTCTCCTGGTACTTCAAAAATCCCCCAAAATTTTGAAACAAAACCCCCCAACCTACCTTTGAGATGCTGTTGACTGCCGGGGCTGGTTTGGGCAGCACATTGTGCAACCTGTCCTTTAACAGGACAACACCTTTTGGGGTCCCATCTCTGCTGCCAGGATCCACTGTCACCCCAAACCCTCCCCTTGCCAGCTCTACCAGGATCCTTAAGGACCACACTGAACCCCAAAAAGGAACTTGCAGGTATTTGCAGCTATTGGGGCACTGCCTCTTCTCTTGGGATTCGGTCTCTTCTCCCAAGTCACTCCCAAGTCATAGAACAAGAGGAAATGACCTCAAGTTGTGCCAGGGGAGGTTTAGGTTAGACATCAGGAAAAATGTCTTCCCTGCCAGAGTGGTCAGGGATGGGAACAAGCTGCCCAGGAAAGAGGGGAAGTTCCCATCCCTGGAGGGATTAAAAACAGCCCTGAGGTCATGATTTAGTGGGCATGGTGGGTTGGGTTGGTGGTTGGACTGGATGATCTCTTAGGCTTCTTCCAACCGTAATGATTCTGTCATTCTGTTTCCTCCAGCCCTTCTCAAGCCCTCCCATACAGGATTACCCTCTCCACCAGGACCTCACTATTGAGTGCTATCCCCTAAAAGGGTGAAGACTCCAACAGTCACATGGTGAAACAGCTCTGCCTGCGGTGTCTGCCCTGCGTGTCAGTGCAAAGGGGAGTTTGCTGCGGCAGTGCCTCTCCTTTCTCTCCTAAGCTGCCTCTTGGCACCCCAAATCCTCCTTTGTTTGTACCTCTCCCAGGCTGTGACAATAAGTGCGAGGCCGTCCAGGGGTTAGTGTGACACAGCCCAAAGGACAAGCCTTGGCTGTTGTTTTGCAGATTCCTCTGAAGGTTATGGAGTTTTGGGGGTTTTGGTAACCCCTGGTCTTTGCAGGAGGATTTTCCAAGCATGAACTGCCTGCTTGCTGCACGAGGATGTTGTAATTTTCTGTCCGTAATTAATTACTTAATTGTCCTTAATTAAAGGGACATAAATTTCCTACAAATTACAAGGTCTCCAAATTAGTTACAGGCACCAGAAATCTCTGAGGTTCTCAGAAGCTCCATCTTTTCCCAAAAGGAGGAGGTTTCTGTAGGGGGGCTGGCCAGGCTCCCCAGAAGGTTTTAATTAATTTTAAATCCTCTTTTAGTCTTTAACTGGAAGTGCTTTTGGCGGAGAAGCACCTGAAAGTTTGGGGTCTAGAGCATGCAGAGCCCCAGAACGCAGAGAAGGGCAACAAGGTTGGTGAAGAGTCTGGACATGAAACATTGTGAGGAGTAGCTGAGGGAGCTGGGGCTGGTTAGTCTGGAGAAAAGTAGGCTGAGGGGAGACCTTCTTGCTCTCTACAACTACCTGAAAGGAGGTTCCAGAGAGGTGGAGGTTGGTCTCTTCTCCCAATGAACAAGTGAGAGGACAAGAGGAAATGGCCTCAAGTTGCATCAGGGCAAGTTTAGGTTGGACATGAGGAAAAACTTGTTCCTAGAAAGGGTCATCAGGTCCTGAAACAGGCTGCCCCAGGAGGGGGTTGAATCACAGTCCCTGGAGATGTTTCTCAGTGGTGGAGATCTGGAGCTTAGGTTGAGCGGTGGCCTTGTGACAGTTGGGTTCATGGCTGGACTTCATGATCTTCAATATCTTTTACAACCTAGACAATTCCATGATCCTAATGGGATAATTTAGGGTGCCCCCTAATCCCAAAAAAGAGACTTTGTCACAGGGTGGATAGAAAATCCAAGATGAAACGGTGGACTTCAGTCTTTACAGAATCACAGAACATTAGGGATTGGAAGGGATCTTGAAAGATCGTCTAGTCCACTCCCCCCACCGTAGCAGGACCACCTAGACCAGGTCACACAGGAACACGTCCAGGCAGGTTTTAAACGTCTCCAGAGAAGGAGACTCCACAAACCCCCCTGGGCAGCCCCTTCCAGTGCTCTGTCACCCTCACAGGGAAGAAGTTCCTTTATGTGGAACCTCCTGTGTTCCAGCTCACCCCCACTGCCCCTTGTCCTCTCATTAGATGCCTCTGAGCAGAGCCTGGCTCCATCCTCCTGACACCCACCCTTCACGCGTGTCTCCATGGTGATTTATGAATCTCTAGAAGATGAAGAAACACGATCACTTTTTTTTCCCTAAGTCAAACAGAATCAAATTTACTGATTTCCAGCCTTCTGCAAAGAGATTTAACGTCTCTGTTTGCTTTTCACCAGCTCCTTCCTACCAGTGCTGTTCCCACAGCTGTTCAAAATGACCAGTTGCTCAGGCATCTGCCTGCCTGTAGAATAATCTAAACGTCCCTAAATGGCTCTCGCTCGCCTCCAAACACCAGTTCAGGCTCTGGAAATCGAGATCCTGCAGCCTTATAAAAATGATGCAGTAACCACCCGAACTGCCGGGTGCTTTCCTGAGGCAAGTTCGTTTTGCATGTGACACAGAGGGAGTGATGCCGCCTTCGATGGAGATGATGCTGGAAGTTGGTGGCTTTGTAAAGTTGAGCAATGCTTCATTGTGGGAGCTGGTAGTACCTGAGGTGCCCTCCTTCATCTCCTCCTTCCTGCCCTTGGCATCCTCTGCCTTGGGCAGAGGTCCCGGTGTCACTGGTTTTTTCTACAGTGATTTCTTTGGACTGTGAGCTGTGCTGGGGTAAGTCCTCTTGACACCTTGAGTCCTGCGTGCCAGAAGGACCTTGAGGGGCTGGAGCAGGTCCAGAGAAGGGCAGTAGAGTGAGGGAAGGGTCTGGAGTACAAGTGCTCTGAGGAGCCGCTGAGGGAACTGGAGGGATTTAACTGGGAAAGGGAGGCTCAGTGGAGACCTTCTCACTCTCCAGAACTCCCTGAAAAAAAGAAAAACAAAGGAAAAAAAATTGAAGATGGAAAAGGAAGAAAAAGAAAACTAAAAGAAAAAAGGAAAAAAGGGAAACGAGAAAAACCAGAAAAAAGAATAAAAGGAGAAAATTGAGAAAAGTAAAAAGAAGAAAATGAAAGGAAAAAAGGAAAAGGAAACAGAAAGAAAAACTAAGGGGAAAGAAGACAAAAAAGAAGGAAAAAAGGGAAAAAGTGGTATTTGAAGCACTGAAACCTTCAACTGGGAGAGCTGAAGTGGCGGCTGCGGCTGCCTCACCGTCCTGTGTGCGGTTGGAAGAGAAGGCGGTGGCCAGTGACGAGTTGTGGCTCTGTGTGTGAAGAGGGCAGCCAGAGTTTAGGAGGCCGTGGCCTGACGGGGGTTTCCTGCTGGGGGAGGCGTGATGGGACCGACAGCCCTGTTACTGCTCCGCACTGCTCTTTGCTTTAGGCCTTTCCTTGATTGTTTTTGAGCAGAAAGTCTGTGGAAACCCTCCGTGGGTCTGGGGTTTAGCTGGAGAAAAGGAGGCTCAAGAGATGCCTTCTCACTCTCCACAGCTCCCTGAACTTCAGGGTCCTCTTCTCCCTGGTGGGAGGTGGTAGTACAGGAGGAAATGGCTATACCAGGGGACGTGCAGGTGGGTGTTGGGAAGAATTTCTTCATAGAATCGCAGGCTAGTTGAGGTTGGAAGGGATGTCAGAGACCATCCAGTCCCAACCCCATGCCATGGGCAGGGACACCTCTCACCAGATCAGGTAGCCCAGAGCCCCATCCATCCTGGCCTTGAACACTTCCAGGGATGATGGAACAGCCACAGCCTTCCTGGGCAACCTGTTCCAGTGCCTCAGCACCCTCGTAGGGATGAATTTCTTCCTCAGATCTCATCTAAATCATCTCCCCTCTTTTAGCTTGAACTCATCCTCCTTTTCCTGTCACTGGAGCGCCTTGGAAAAAGTCCCTCTTCCAGCTTTCCTGGAGCCCCTTCAGGTACTGGATGCTGCTACAAGGTCCCCCGGGGCCTTCTGCAGGCTGAAGGGGTTGATGGACATTGGCACAGGCTGCCCAGGGCAGTGCTGGTATTCCCATGCAAAGGACGTGTGGACCCAGTGCTGAGGGTCATGGGTTAGTGGTGACTGGCAGTGTTGGGTCAGAGGTTGGACTTGGTGATGTTAATGGTCTCTTCCAACCAACGAGACTCCTTGAGCTGCCTGCAGAGCCCAGCCACAACTCCTTGCATGCACAGGAGCAGAGGCTACCATGGGAGCTGCTCCATCTCCTTGCTCTCCACCGGCTGCTCCATGACGCTTCCTGGCACCTCCCGGCGTTCCCAGCCCGAGAAGGGCGGGAGGAAGTGCCCCGATAACACTTGTTCGATTTATAGCCGCAGCGTTTAATGAGCGGTTACGTGACTGGGTGTGCAGCCACGCAGGGTACAAGTTCAGCGCAAGGTGAATCTTGGCGGAGATAATCTGAAAGTTCACACCGAGGTGAAGGCAGCGGCGGCTTCGCAGCCACCAGACGGGGTTAGTGAGAGGTCACGTCACTTCTTTTTTTCAATTCTTTTTCCGCCCCCCAAAATGTTTTTCTTTGATTTTCCCCTCATTTTTTCCTTCTTTCTTTCTTTTTTCATTTTTCCTCGTTTTTCTAATTTTTTTCTTTTTACTTTTTTTCTTTTTTCCTCCTTTTTTTTAAATGTGTAAACAGCAAAAAAAAAAAGAGCAGCTCCACCGAGGACTTGGCGTCAGCAGAGCAACAGGAGAAAATTGCTCGTGGCTTGGGGTTTGGTACCTGCCAAGTGCTCCAGGGCTCAGGGAAGGTTCCTTTAGGGACGACGAGAGAGGTTGAATCCAAATATCCTGGTTTTCCTGTAGCTTGCAGTGGAGGGATCCTAATTGCTCAGCTGTTGGTGGTTCCTCCATCCCCGCTCCCCATTGCTGGTGGAGACCCCCCCATAGGGAAAAGCCGCTCATTGGGGTGGTTGGGCCTCACATCCTGGCAGCGTGGGATTGTGTTGGTGCAAAACCAGACCCTGATGGTTCTGCAGGTACGTAATTCTGCTGCTGGAATGGGGATGGGGAGTCTTAATCCTTCCAATCCCCAGAGCTTTGTAGCTGTGAATAGCTGCTCTGTCAATGAACCAAGAATATTTTCACCTGGAAAGGTGGCATTTGGGATATTTTCCCTGCTCTGCTACTGTAGGGTCGGTGGTGGAGGTGGTTCTTCCATGGGTTTATTGGGAGCACTGGTGCTCTCCTCGCCTCTCAACTCATTTTCCTGTGTTTTTGCATGTTGTTGCTCCTCTCCTCCCTCACTAAAGCAGCTGGACCCTGGGATTTTCCATGTTATTTCTCTGGAGCCGCCAATTTCAAAACGTGGGTCAGGCAGACAAAAGCCCCAGTGGGAGTTTCTGTGACCAAGAGGTACTTTCACACCTGGTGCCATCATCTCCCCCGGTTTCACCCCACACAGCAGAGCATTTTCCAAGTAGCCCATCCCAAATTCAACCCCCAGAACCTCAGATGCTGACCCTGAGCATTTCTTCAGGCTCCATCTTCACTGGGCAGGGTAGTGGCTGAACCTCCCGTCAGTGGCCACCAAAGATCTGAGATGGAGAGGAGACCTCGTTGCTTCAGGAAATAGTTCCCCTTTGTGATGGGGAAATGGAAAGACAAAGTGTTATGCAATAGTGGTCCCTGGAGAATGGTCTTCTGAGGCTTTTTTGTTCCTTTTGGCTGCTGCCCAGTATTGTCTCTTTGTCTTGTGTGCTTCATAGGGTCTGGAGGGTGCAAAGAGGGTCATCCTCTCCAAGTAGAAGGTGCAAACTTGTGAGGTTGTGTGGAAAATAAGAATCAGAGGGTTGAAAATTATCTTTAGGAGTGTGACTTGGCTACTAAAACCTGCAGGAAAGTTTCCTTTTGATCTCTGAGCTGTTTACTCCATTCCCCTATATGGGCTGTTATTGCTGGGACCCGCTGATTTTATTCTGAAACTTGGGGATCCTGGTGGGTTTGAACCAAATCATGGAATCGTCAAGTTGTTTAGGTTGAAAGGGACCTCAGAGATCATCCACTTCCAGCCCCCTGCTGTGGGCAGGGACACCTCTTACCAGAGCAGTTTGCCTTGAGCCCCATCAGCCTGGCCTTGAACCACGTCTATGGATGGGGAATAATAACAACAATAGTCATAATAATTATTGTTATGATTAAAAAATATTCCAGGCTTGTTTTTGAAGCGTCGTGGGGTGCAGCAGGATGCTCAGAGAACTTGGGATTTCCCTAAAATGCAATGAATTACCAAAGCCACAGACAGGCACTACTGAAGTCAGTGAAGCTGATGGGGACTTTCCAGCCATCTTCATGTCTGTCCCCAAACCCCGGCGTGCTAATCCTCAGTGTCCCCACCCCACACTCTTGGGCTGCTCCGCTTCACCTCTCTCTAAGCCCCACAGCCTTTCACAGCTCCTTCATGTGGTTTTGTGTTGTGGGTTGGGAGGAGAAGGTGGATTCCTCAAAGCCTTGTTTAACCCTAAAGGGAGGGGATTTTTCCAATAAGTGAGCAACAATCAGAATCACAACATTTTTGGGGGTGAAATTGTGTTTAAGAGACCCTTGGAGTAAATTTCCAAGTCAACTATCTGTGTGATTCCAGCATTTCTTCAAAGCAGGTGGAAAGCTGGAGGTTTCCCTCCTCGTAAAGGTTGAACATCTGCAGATGGAAAAGCAGAAGCAGGTTTTCTGCTCACACAGGGCAGACAGAAAAATTGTCTGGAGACCTTCCCTTGGCAATCTGCTGTAAGATCTACAAATAACTGTATAAACAGGCAATAACACGAGTCCGAAAATAATGCAGGCTGGACAGGTTTTTAGGGATTTGTGATCTCAGACCTTCCTGTGTTACATACTGGGGAAAAAATCCCCAAAAGGTATTTTTGCCTTAAATTGCACATTCAGTCCAGTTAAATGTGAGATGAGAAGCTTGGAGTTGGTTCTTCTCACTCCAGCGTGAACATTCACTGAATCACAGAACATCAGGGATCGGAAGGGACCTCGAAAGATCATCTGGTCCAATCCCCCCACCACAGCAGGATCACCTAGACCAAGTCGCACAGGAACACATCCAGGTGGGTCTTAAACGTCTCCAGAGAAGGAGACTCCACAACCCCCCTGGGCAGCCTGTTCCAGTGCTCTGCCACCCTCACTGGGAAGAAGTTC
>JAOXOE010031489.1:0-11890 GCA_028565055.1 Phoeniculus purpureus
AAACTGGACACAGTACTCGAGGTGCGGTCTCACGAGTGCCGAGTACAGGGGCACAATCACCTTCCTACTCCTACTGGATTGATTATGATTAATAAAGTTTCTAAACAAATCTGTGTGCAGGGGCAAACTGTATCTCCAGGTATCTGAGAAGAGAAATCCCTATTGCTGATCAGCCAGAGTAGGAATTGGCTATGGTCCATGAAGCATGGTTGGCACTGAAGCTTCTGCACCTCTCTACTGACAATGAGTTTTTACTTTTTGTGCAGAACTACAACACAAGAATGCCACTAATTGGCAGCAAGTTTGGCTGAACAGGGACTTAAAAGTAACATGAAATTGTTTGTCCATTTAGCTGCTGCAGTGATAATACAGACATTTGAAAGCCAGCAATCACTCGGATCTGACACTGTGTTTCAGTGCCACACAATAAAATTGTGGGGTTTTTAAAAACATTTTAAAGCTAAAACCAGTTCTCTTTTATGCACAGTCAGATACTTCCTACATCACCTGTAGTATAGTAGGGGCAGCTTGTTATTCATGGATTCTAATTCATAAACATAAAATGATTCACAAATTTGCTTTGGTATTCTTTGTGTTTCACTTATTTTATCATCTTATATGGAAGACCGTGTCTTTTTGATATAGTAACAAAATGTTAGTTTTTTAACATTTTTAGATACTACTTTTCAGTAAAAATCTTTATTCATTTAATACAGTTTTATGGGAACAAAGTGCTTTCACATTTAACAGTTCTGACATTATTCTCTGTTGAGGATGTTTTTCATTTTGTCACTGTGTTTGCAGCAAACTGTATTTTATGACTACCTGTGTGTACGTTTATGTACAACATAAATGTTTGACATCTTCACAATATAACGAAACTCTAATATATAGCCTGTGTGTGTGTGTATGAAAAGTATATGCAGATATAAAAACATTCTTCAGCTTACTTCTGAAGGGTGTTTCTGACTTAGACAAAGTTTACCCTTTGTGTATTTAGCCTAGTAAATTTGCCTATGGCTTAAAAATGTGCTTTTACAGAGATGAAAAGCATAAGGGTTTTTTCCTATGTTTTGAAAAGCCAGCCCTAAATAGTAATATTGTTAAATCCAAGGGTTCATCCTAGGAAAATAGAAGAGCTGACAAAGTTTGTGAATAGTTATGATACAGTTTTTCTGTCTTGAATTACAGGGTGGGGAAAAGGGCTGGAGGTGTTTCACACCCCCCCCAGTCTTATTTTGACCCTCTAAGAACTTAAACACATCCAGAATGATTTTGTGGTTTTGAACTTAGCAACTTGACAGTTGCTTATGTTATAGGTGTCCACACTGCCATCCGCATGAGTCTTGCTACTTGTCCTACTGCTAGAAGGAAATCTAGATGATGTTTTATAAGATGTAAGGGCCTCCTCCTTCCCCTCTACTCTGCCCTGGTGAGACCGTATCTGGACTATTGTGTCCAGTTCCGGGCCCCTCAGTTCAAGAAGGACACGGAGCTGCTAGAGGGAGTCTAGTGTAGAGCAAGGATGATGGTGAAGGGAGTAGAATATCTGCTTATGAGGAAAGGCTGAGAGATCTGGGTCTCTTTAGCTTGGAGGAGACTGAGGGCTGACCTCGTGAATGTCTATAAATATGTGAAGGGTTGGTGTCAGGAAGAGGGAGCCAGGCTCTTCTCAGCGTCACCTAATGATAGAACAGGGGCAATGGGTATAAGCTGGAACACAGGAGGCTAGACATAAATATGAGAAGGAATTTCTTCATGGTGAGGGTGACAGAGCACTGAAACAGGCTGCCCAGGGGTGTTGTGGAGTCTCCTTCTCGGGAGACGTTTAAAACCCGCCTGGACATGTTCTTGTGCAACTTGGTCTAGGTGATCCTGCTGTGGCAACAGGGTTGGACTGGATGATCTTCTGAGGTCTCTTTCAATTCCTAATGTTCTGTGATTCTGTGATTGTTAGAATTCTTACATAACTTAGACACCGGAATTGAAATATAATCCATCAAGTCACACTGTCGAAGCTTGTTTTAATGTCCACAGCTTTTCTGAAGTGGTACACTTCAGTTCATTAATTAAGTAGGGATATGTGGTGTGGCTGTGAGAGGTGTTTATAGGGTCTTAATGCCCTTCTGTGTCTTTACTGTAAAGGATTTGAGCAAGTGATCTGCTGGCTTGTTGGCAAATTGTGTTAATAAGTTGGAGAACACTGACAGTTTATCTTTGCTGTCCACCTGTGGAGCTAAACAATACACCTGTGCAACTGAAAACTAAACAAACTTTAAGAATGAGGCAAACAGTGACCTAGAATAAGAAGCTGGGGTTTTTTTTGGCGAAGCCTACTTTCATCTTACCTCTCTTCAAACCTTTTCTCTTCTTCCAGCCACTAATGCAGACAGAACACAAACATTTGTCTGGTAGTGGTGTTTCAGGAAACCTGTTCAGCTACTGAAATAACTGGAATGAATGCAGTTAAATTTTCAGAAGACTCTGTTTTCATATAGGATTATAAGAAACTGAACTGCTTCTGTCAGTTTAGTTACGTTTCCTGTGTGCGCGCTGCTGACTTCCCTTGTGAAAAGTGGTAAGGGATTTAGTGTGTTTGGACCCAAAATATACTGCAGATATAGCCTCCACAACAGAACACTTCTAGTCTTGTCAGTGCCCCTCTCCTTCTCCTTCTTTTTGTCAATGTAAACAATTTTAAGGACCATAAACACACTTTCACTATCCTTTTATCCCTACTGGAACACAAATTTCGGGGCAATCTTCTTATTACAACTCATTACAAGTTCTAAGTAAATCTTAGGACTGAAAATTACTATCACTTGTTAAAACGTGACTGATGATCTGCTCCCCAGGTTATGCAGCTACTTTGAGATAAGTGTGTTTAAATAAAATCAGATTGAATATACACGTTTAGGAAAATGTGTTCTGAAGTATAATCTGTGTCTTGAATGCTCTTGACCAGCGTCTAAAATTTTAGTTGCTGATGTTTATGCCCCATCAAATAGAAACAAGGGTGACAGTTGAACAGTGATAAAATCTTCAACTATCCATCTCAGCTTTTTGAAGTTCATGAGTATTACAAAATTCCTTGAAATGGGAAATCAGATTAATTGTATCTTGTATATACTGCAGGATTTTTCTACTTAGAGTAATCCATTAACATGCATTAGATCTTTTTTGTACCAGTAGCACTTACCATAGACCAAAAAAACCTTTTGCTGCAGCATTTACCTTGAACTCTGTAACTTGAAGATAGTGTGCTGCTGTCTTCATTGCTGCTCTCAGCTGTAGCATGGTAAGTGGTGAGTCACCTGGAGCTCTTAAGAATGGTCGAGGCAGAAATGGGTATCTGAAAAATTAGAATAAAACAGGAAAGCTGATAAAGAGATTGTTTCAAGGATACCAACTGACTTAACATACATGTAAACACTAGTGGGGAGAAAAGTTTTCAGATAGTATTTTTGAAGCTGTTCCATATTACACAAATGTTTACAGGAGTCTCAGAGTGAAACCACAATTCTGCCAGAATTCCAGTGCAGGAAAGGGTGGTTAAATCAACCGCTTTACATGAATTCCATTGTTTTGGACTGTTCAGAATGCACTCTCTTTGTTTGTTTTGGCAGTCTAGTTTCTTTCAAACTTTCCAAGCAACTTCAAATCAGACCATAGAAACCGTGATGGCACTTTCGAAATGTGGCTGATACCTGCAGTATTTGGCTTGTATGTAATTCCCACCTTTTGAAGGTGTGGAACAAGGAAAGTGGAAAGAGTGTCATGACAGACATCTGATCTCTTATGAAAGAGTATCATAAATAAAAAATATATAAGAAATAGGAAAGAAGAATTTGAGTCTGTACTACTTTTATTACACATCTAGTTTTGTCCTGTGTGCTCAAGGTTCCTGTATAACTAAAATATAAGCTCTTCCCATAAGTGATGACATTTCTTACCTAAAGAGTCAATTGTTGATGACATATTGTCTGAGAATTTCTCCTTAAAGGAAGTTTCATGTATGAGCCTGTCTTTACAGTTAAAACTAATCAAAGCATTCAACTATCACTTTTAGACCATTCTGAACTGGGAGTTCAGGACAAGGTGTTTTCAAGCTTATTATGTCTTTAGGATTAGTTTTGCTATTACTGTTCTATGTTGATGCTTCTGTAGTTGTTGCTGCAAAAGCGAGGGTTATGTTTGATTTCTGACATGGGTACTCCTACTTGTTTTTTAACAGTGCCTGGTTCTGCAAGCAGCTAAGCATCAGAGTAATTTGAGTAAAGCATAATGGTGCAGTAGATGAAGACACATTTCTTCAGAAACAATATGCTGCTTTTATTTTTGAGACCCCTCTTGATACTTGTTCATAATGACTCTGTAAATGCAGTCTAGAAACATAACTCCAGGGAGCGGATGTGGACTGTTCGCATTCAGTTGGTCAGTCTTGCATTACTGTGTTTTTGCAAATAGTACAGGCCTGTGGAAGTAATGATTCATGGTGCCAAGTGATAGCAGGGAACCATACTGAGAATAGAATGCAGTGACAATTGACAAAGTTAGAGCTTAAGTGGTGAAGCTTGCTAGTAAAGGATTGCATATACTGCCATGTACAGTCAAAATAATGTTGACTTAATGAGCAACAAAGGCAGTTCTTGGAGTCAAATCTCAAATTCAGCGCTGATGCACTGATAAAATACTGCATTATGCAAAAAGCCTTCTTGATGTGTATTTATGGATTATCTTCAACTTCGAAATAACAAATTTCTTTTAAAACTGTGAAAGTGGTATGATGGGAAAATACAATGCTGTATTTTTCTCTTATTGTCTAGTACTTGTTTTCCTGCTAAGAATTATACAAGTTGTAAAATGAGAGAACCAAGTGTTTTTCAAGTTGTCCTTGAGACAACTACATTAGTGTAGTTTAGGGGTGGAATTTGAAGGTCAAACTAGGTATTGTCCAGGAGGAATGTGGATCAGTTGTTGAAATGACAAAACAGTCCAGATGTTTCATAGGAAATAGTACTCTGAAAAATCGCCTTTTAACAATTTCAATGAGCATCACAATAACGATCAAACCTAATTAATGACATTTTTGTAGCTAGGGTATATATTATTTGTGTCTAGGATTAGGCATTGAGATAAAAATCCAGGCTTCTGCATGTCATCTGCTTTTCTGTTGGATGTGGAGCAGAGGCTTCAAGCACTGCATGCTACATGTGGTGTTTCATACTTGGACCTTGTACATGGCTGAGTGCTTTGCAAAAGTGCAGGAGGCGGACTTCTGCGGTTCTAAACTGCTATACTAAAATTCAGACATGAATGCTATTTGTCAGAGTTGTGGCCTTGAGATGTAAATGCAGGTAAATCACAATAACAATGAAATCCTGTATTTGTCTCTCAGAGCCTGTAGTTAAACTTGTAAATGACTTAGAAGAAAAATGTCATGCGTGCAGCGTATCTCTGTTCTCTTTAATTTGTGATATATTCTGCATAGTATAATGAGAGAGGAAAAGAGAGTGTTTGTGAGGCCTCGATGTCTGTGGTAAAGGCGCTCTGTTATCAAAGTAAATGATGCGGATGTATCTTCTGTCATTTGAGCCATTTCATTTTGTGTGATTGTGCTTCTTATCCCTGTGAGGCTAATTCTGACCTTCTGTAGCAGAGGTTGGAAAGGAGCTGAAGCACTTGTGTTTTAGTTTTCAGTAACAGTGTAGCACCAAACTGTCACCCCAGTTGATGGAAAAAACCCCACCAGGTTTTAAACCCAAACTCTTTTCTGCAGACAAGTATTGCTTTCTCCTGCAGACCATTGTGCACAGTGGCTTCCAATTCTGTTTGTTCTGTTTTGTGACAAAACACTGTTTGGATGGTCAACACAAACGTGGACAGTAATGCAATTTAGCTGTTTGAGGGACTTTAAAAATATGCTTTATCAGCATTTTGTTCTAAAGAGGTGTATCAAATTATGCAGTGGCTATAATGTACATTTTTAGTGGTTGGCTTGTTACTGGGTTTTTTCTTAACTGAAGAAAAGACAGTAGAAAATTAAAGAAGTGACAACATGAAAGTGTGTAAAGTGGTTGTCTTCAAGCCAGCGATGTTTAGCTGCCTGCTGGTGGAGGATTAGGAGGTGTGATGGGTAGTTAGAGGTGTGAAGGGTTAATAGACACTCCAGACTTTTAGAAAGAGGTGAGGAGGATTGATTTTCTGTTTTGTCTATTTAAAGCTGCAACTATTTTTCATAACAACACTGTGGCTGTCTAACCTACCTGCACAGAGTCACTAAAAATCCTGATTAAGATTTTGGAATCACAATGCTATGTGCTGATGGGTGCACTTAAGAGCAATAAAAATGGCACCTCAAACGGATACCAAAAAAGTATGTGAATGTATACATATATATATACATACATATATATGTATATGTTTTTCTTCACTGAATGTGAAGGCTAATTTTTCTGTCTGTAGTTTATGGTCCACCTAATAATAGTTCATGGTACCTATCTGAAAGCAATGAAGCCTGGGCAGGATTGTGCTGTCTTTTCACAGTATCTTGATATAAATGAGCATGATGTACTTTAGCAAGCTGCTCAGGTATACTGAACCATAACAGGCTATTGCATGGTTCCCCTACAGTGGTCATTTACATATACATCTTTTCTGCATACAGGGTTTTCTGCAGTGCAGGAGCAACTTAACAGTGTTTGCCTCTGCAGCTAAGCTTTGCGTTTGGCTGGTTGGTTTGTTTTGATTTGTCTTATTGATCTTGTCTCTGGATTGATGTCGTCATTTGTAGATAGTTGCCTGACAAAAGGTAAATGAGAGAGGATTGACTATCTCAAGCCCTTTCTGTGAGATACATGTATAGATACATGTATCCGTGCTTCACAGTGAACTGACCTTTCTCTGTGTTTCAGTTGAAACACCTGCATTTTCCTGGGTATAAAAATCAAGATTATATTTTGTTTGCGGTTTTTTGTTCTATTTCCTAAAACATAGCTTCAGAGTATCAGCTGTTTATTGGCTTTTCCCCCTTTTGACTATTTAATAGCACTGAATGCCTGTTTTTAGTAGACTAAACAAAGAGCCTTCCATAACCATGTATTTACTGTCAATATGTATGTATTTACCTTCTGTTTTGGCTCCCTTGCTCTTCATGCACTGTTGCTTTCCACTCTTTTCCTCCCAGTTCAACCAAGCACAATCTTCTTATGTCTCTCCCGCCCTTTTTTGGTTTTCTCTTTAGTTTGTTCCCTATCCCAAATTGTTGCATTCACTTGTACAGTTTTCCTGTCTGTTTTATGTGTGAAGATCTTCACAAAGAAAAAAATATACTTTTCAACTATTTTTACTTTTTTCCTGCTGAGACAGACACAGCAAATGAAACGAGCAAAATGAAGGATAGCCCAGATGTTTTCAACAACCTTAGCTTCTTTCTCAGCAAAGAGTGCACATACTCATGAAGACATATTTCATGCAGATGGATGCCTTTTCTATCTGCCTGCCTTAAGTGCGGCTTCTCTGGAAGCTGTGTTTGTTATGTAGAGCACCTGTGCTACCTTAAACTTGGTGGTATGGAAGAAGATCCTTCCAAACCTGTGCGGAGGTCACTCTCTGCTGGGCCCATTGATGCAAGAAGTGGTTCAGAGACAAATGTATCACATGTAGTCAAGGGTTATTGACTTAGAAACCTCATTATTACTCCTGTGATTCTGAGAAACTCTCAAGTCAAGTGTTTACCACAAAGCATTACAGGGCTGCTTCTTTATCCTTGTGAGGGGAGGGCAATTTGCCATTAGCAGCTGGCTGTATGACTTTGCCCATCATAGTCTCACCATGCTAGCAACTCCTTCATCCTCTTGAATGAAAATGCAAGCTTAGAACTATGTAACCAAACCAGCAATTTCTGCTTTGAAGAGAAATTTGGATGATGTTCAGTTTTTCTGGCTTTTATGAGACTCATGTTAGTCACTGCTAATTAACAGCCTTTTTATTTTAAGGTAAAGATGACACAGCACCTTTAATCTGGCCTTGTGAGAGATTGTAGAGTGTCTAGCCTTCCTCTCTGTCATTCTTGCATGTGCATGCACTATCTCACATACTCACAAACACACACACTGACCAGAGCACCTTAATAAAGATTTTTAGCTGATGTCCTAATCCCCTTTCTTAAACTAACATCATTCTTTTACAAGCATTTGGGTAATATGATACTTGTCAAAAAGTCCCATCACCACTTTTGTGACCTGCTGCTGCAATTAAGGTGTTGTCTCTGCCTCTCCTACGGCTGTCCTTGCTGCCATATAATATGCATTGAGAGATGTAGAAAGTGTTTCAGAGGACTTATATGTGAAGGTTCTTATGCACGCCTGTCAAGAATTCAGAGACCTCCTTCATGTGTGGGAAAATTGAATAATTTTCTTGGAAGAACCTGACAGGTTGTGGTCTGTTCTCTTCAAAATTCACTGGTGTCAGGCTGTGTATGGTTCTGCGACAACGTGTTCTCACACTGCTTACTCTTGTTTCTGGAGGAGAACTGTCTCCTTTTTAAGTCCTGTTCTTATTGTATTCACTATCTTTTTTTTTTTTTATTGAAATTGCTAATTTATGTATGGATGTGTCCTTTGCTTGTAGTGGTAGCTTAAGATTTTGAATTTTCCCATAATATGTCCAGCTAGTTAATTTAAAACAAAATACCCCAAACAAAGAGCTAGCCATTTTGCAGAGAACTTCCTAGGGAGAAAGATTGCAGTGGTGGTTATATATTATTTATGAACTTGCATTGTTGTCATACAAAAATTTTCATGTTACTGCAAATAATGCAAAATATAAACCACATCTAAAAATAATGTAGTGGTTTGGAACTGGCAAAATTATTTAGTAATGACTACATTTTACTTTCATGCTGCCAGAAAGTGTTCAGGAACAGGCTTTTCAGTTTGGTTTGGCAAGTGAAAGACTGTTGGAAAATGGCTTTTATCATTTGACTGTAAATTACTACTTTAAAATGTTTATTTTAAAATATATCCCCATTTAAAAATTACGTGAATAAGTTTTCATGCCTCAAAGCAGCAGTAACTTTTTTTTGAAAGATATACTTTGTTCCTTAATGTCAGCAGAGTCGGTATTTTTGTTCCTTAAAGGACACTACAATTATATTTATAGTTTCAGGTGAGTGCCAAATTCAGCATACTGGCAGGCTGCTGGCACGGCAAAAGAAATAATCAGTTGCTCAGTCTGTTCTGCCCATCAAAGACTGATTCGGAGAACAAAAGCATGTGGTTCCCTGGGTTTTTTAATGACTTTTTTTTCTTATGCAGTTTCTGAAATTTTTTTTTTGTCCCTTGAAGCTTTGTAGTTTAAAAAGAAATATGTTAGTTCATTTAAGCCAAGAAGACTCCATCTTTTGTGCTTTACAGTGTAATTCATAAAATGGGATAATGGGTCCCTTTTCATAGCTGTATAAGTCATTTTGGAAAGGGATTTGAAAAACTTTTGCTCTGTAGGAAACTGAGAACCCCTAATCTATTCAAAGGAATTTTGGTGATGTAGGATTTGTTCTGTGCTAACAATGGTATAAGAGAGGGATTTTAAAATCATTTTCAAGAATAAAGTGGGCTTTCCGTTAAATTCTGACTAAAAATAATCTGAAGAAATCCAAGGAAAACTTCTATGTGTTGCTCAATCTTTCCTGTAGGAAAATTATTTTGGGTTTCAGGTTTTTTTAAAAGTCAGATGAGGTTGCACTGGAGTCTGAGCAGCTTGATATAGTTAAATATCCCTGCTTACTGCATGGGGGTTGGATTAGATGACCATTAAAGGTCACTTCCAACCCAAAACCATTCTGTGGTTCTGTGGTAATAGGTTTCATTGTTCAATGCAGTAATTTAAAGTGTCTCTTGTCTGAATCTAAACACAACTTTCAAATTTACATCAGTGTCTATATTCATTATTGAAGGACTTTATTTCTCATACCAGCTTATTACCTTAAAAGCTAATTACTATTTAAATATATATATATGTAGGAACCTGTTGTTAGCTAGAGTGTTACTGTAGACATTTCCCCTACCCGGTCTTGGGCTTGGTGCTAATGCTGTTGCCCAGCCCATCAGGCACTGCTGCTAACACTTATTTTCCATCTGTTGCTCAGTTTTGCTTCCTGGTTTTGTTACAGGTGGACTTGCAACTCTGAGGTTATGTAAAAGTGTGTGAATGACCAAAACAATCTAAACAATTGATCTCTCATGGCCCAAAGATGTGAAACACTGTATCACCTTCCTGTTCTGCTTCCTAGTTTCTTCTTGGTTTCAGGGGATTCCATGTAAATTCTCTGCTTGTCACTGTAAGGAATTGCATTATGATAAATGTTCTTTAGTAGACTATTGTTTCTTAATTTTCGTTTTCTAGGCACCTTAATAAAGGTGCTAGTGAATGCATGTGTGAAAGGCAGGAGCACAGCAGTATGAGATTGGATCAACTGAAATTGTTGCATATATACAGCCCAGGTAGTATGTGGTGATACTGTGGAAACCAGGAGAAACCATGACTGGGTATCCAAACCTTTTCCTTCTTTCAGGACGGTACCAACTACATTTAAAATAGTTGTTTTAATCTGTAAAACATCTCCAACATTAGCTACAACATCTTCCAAGGTAGTGTATTGCACCCTTCAGCTATAGTTTAGCAGGAAGGGCCTTCAGACAGAAGCAAAAATGGGATTTGAAGACTTGAATTTCTAAGCTCGTCTGTCTGCTGAAAAGCTTAACTTGGACAACATTCAGTAGAAGCAACATGTACAAAATACATATTTGCATACATTTAGAGAGAGAGAAAGCATAGAGAACCTGAAGATTGTAAGCCACATCAGCATTGAACTCAGTGTTTCCACAGCATATCCTTTGGCAAACATTGCTGTGATTGATTATACTGTAATATGCTAATGGACTGAATGATTCCAGTGGTGTTTCACTGACGTGTTGCCTGTGGAGAACTGATGAACAAACTATACCGTTTGTTTCAGTGCATGTTAATTATTTCAACCACATCTTTTGTGTGTTTTCCACTCCACAGTCATCTCTGGAATGGTCTTCTAAGCAAATAGTTTATATTCTCTTTCTTCATTATTCTGTTTACATGGCAGTTTTGAGTTCCAGAGGAAAAATACAGTATAGTTCAAGGTAGGAAAAGGTAGTTGAGTAGGAAAAATATAAAGGTCTCAAAATACAGGATTACAACTGCTGTGATGTTCTTGTTGTTTACACAGAATCACAGAATGTTAGGGATTGGGAGGGACCTCAAAAGATCATCCAGTCCAATCCCCCCACCAGAGGAGAATTGCCTAGGTTGCCTGGAACATATCCAGGCAGGTTTTAACCTCTCCAGAGAAGAAGACTCTACAACCTCCCTGGGCAGCTTGTTCCAATGCTCCATCACTCTCCCTGTGGAAGAAGTTTCTTCTCATATTTATGTGGAAATTCCTGTGTTCCAGCTTATACCCATTGCCTCCTGTCCTGTCATTGGATGCCACTGACTGAGAAGAGCCTGGCACCCTTTATGTATTATGTAATGTTTATACATTAATGTAGTCAGACCCTCAGTCTCCTCCAAGCTAAAGAGACCCAGCTCTCTCAGCCTTTCTTCATAAGGCAGATGTTCCTCTCCATTCATCATCTTTGTGATCTGCACTGGACTCTCTCCAGCAGTTCTGTGTCCCTCTTGAACTGAAGGGTCCAGAATTGAACACGGTATTCTAGATGTGGTCTCACCAGGGCAGAGGAGATGAGGAAGAGAACCCCTCTCTGCCGGAAGAAGGGGCCACACAACGACCAATGTGATCAAGCAAAAGCCAAGCCACTTTATTATCCCGAAGCCAGCTCTTTTATACAGTTCTTAA
>JAOXOE010031490.1:0-11890 GCA_028565055.1 Phoeniculus purpureus
GCAGGATCCCCTAGATCCAGTCACACAGGAACATGTCCAGGCAGGTTTTAAACATCTCCAGAGAAGGAGACTCCACAGGCTCCCTGGGCAGCCCCTCCCAGTGCTCTATCACCCTCTCTGTGAAGAAATTTCTTCTCATATTTATGTTTCTTCTCATATTTATTTCCCTTGACCTTTTTCCAAGATGTATTTTTTTCTGTGGTAAGATCCATCTTCTTTTTCTTGCAGTTACGATATTCCTTTGCAAAGTAAATTTTACATTCATAAAGTCTGGTAGTCAACAAAGCAAAAGAGTGAAAGCTCTTCATGCTCCAAAAACAGGTGTGGAGATTTTTCAAAAGCTCTCAGCTTATTCATGAATGTGGGTTAGATCAAATGCAAATAGTACAAAGTCAGGCACGACAACCATAGTGGACACTTACATAGAGAAATCGGAGAGAAGCTGCCTGCAAAAACTCCAGCTGTTTATTTTCTAGAGACAAAAGCAATGCACTGCGCCATCTCTCTTCTTCTGTGTGTGGGATGTTCAAGTGCCCCTTGAAGGGAGCATCATCCACAAAGCCATAGATAGCAGCAGAGGGGAAGGCACTTCGATACAGAAATGATCTTTTATATAATAACAGAGACTACTCCTTAACCTAGAGCTTTGTGCTGATTTTGTGGAGCTAATTAACTAGCTAACTGTACAATTAACATTTTGTATCTCTGTGTGTATAGCTGATGCTCTTTTAGGTCCAGGCCCTACTGCAGTCACATGGGAGAAAATTACGGGTGCAAGGGTTTGTTTTGTATTAGACCTGGAACTCTTATTTCTGGACCGCTGATATGAGAGCACAAATTATTTGGGAAAAGCTACTCAAAACCACCTTGTGCTCAGAAGAACAGATTGTCCTGTTTGTGAGAGTGCTGCCTGCACAAGCCCATCTGAGCCTGTTCCTCACCTCCCAGGGCTTTGCCTTCTGTGCTCATGAGCTTTAGCCCTGGAAACTAATTTTGCTGTGCCTGAACAGAAGAGCTGTTGCCTAGACTTCATCAGACCTCTCAGAAAGCTTTCTATAGGGTTAGACCCTGGCAGTTCAGCTCGTTGATGTTTATCCACTTTTAAGAGAAGTTTGCAAGAACAGAGTGAGGAGCTCCCAGCTGGTCGCCACTGAGCAGGATCACAATACCCAGCACTGGCATTGCTAAAGGCTTGGTGGCTTCAGGCCACATATGTTTGCTTCTATAGCCCAGAAAATTAGGTGACAAAACCTGCTACAATCAAGGCCAGATCCTCCTTGCCAGGATGAAACTGAGAACTCCAGTCCTCTGGAGGTGACAAGTTATTTGAGGATGTTGCTATGTGAGAGCCTATGACGTATCCAGAAAGGACCTTAGACCACTTTCTTTGAGAGCCCTAGCCAAGCAACAGCTTTTTACAGGGAGATGAAGATGGAACTCCTTATCATCTGAAAGGCACTGGGGAAGATCTTCAGTCCACATACAGGAATTATAAAAGTCCACTGAAGTTCTGTTCTACTGCCAGGTAGAGGAAGCACGTTTGAATTTGGAACTTTAGACATCTGTGTGGTAAGAGCTAACCTGTCAGCTATCAACTCCAGATGAATTTCCAGCTCCTTGACCATTGCCTTCACACCAGAGATAGAACGCTTTCTCCGGCATTTATCTCCAGAGCAGGGTTATGGCCTTTGAATACTGAGGAAAATATTTGAAGCTGGCAGTTCCTTGGACATAGACATTTCAGCTCAGAACAGTCACATAGTCATTTCCATCTGACTATTTTAAGCAACCTACAGCTCATTTTGTTGGCTTCCCTGTATTTTATTTCTTCATCCTCATGTCCCAATGCAAAGTGTAAGACAGCATTTCCAAAGAAGCAGGCACCGCAGTGCTGAGTGTGGTGGTGTCCATAATGCTTTAACAGATTAAGCCTTCCCAGCAGTAAAGTATCTCCACAGTGTTTCTGGCTTGGTCAGCCACACTGGCCCATGGTGTGTAGACACCTTCCACTCATGCATCTGGCTTCCCTGCCAACAGTGTGCTACAGCTTCAGACCCTTCGCACCCGCTGTAAGAGTAATGATGAGTTTCTCTTTTTAGGAGAAGAGAGGCAAATTCTGAATCTTTTACAGATCTTATTGATGAAGTCCAGAGGTGGGGTGTTTTTCTACACTGTCTATAGTTTTTCCTCAGTCTTAACGTGAAGGATCATAAAAGATGACCTTCTAGACTATTAATTCTGTAGATGTCCTGCTGAGACTGACAAAACCTATCAGTAAATAGAAACCTGATCTGGATCTAATTAACTTCAGAGAAAACTGGATCACAACCTCAGCACCAACTGGGACGATAGATTCTTCAACACGGGCTTTCGCCCATTGATGTATTTGGTAGCTAATACATTCAGATCACACAGAGCTGGATGTGCTTCTCGTTATTATCCAGCTGTGCTCAATTTGGAGAAAGATAACAACCTAGTTTGGAAAAGTTTTACCACTCACCAACATTATCACAAACCTAATACATTTTCCTTTTATTTTAGCACAAGTTGAGTTTAAGTTTTATGTTTCAGCATAACAATTTCAGTGTCTGAAAGTACTAATTACTCCTACTGACTTAATTTGTCTTTTGTCAGATTTTCCAGAGAATAATGAAACAGTCAAGAATTTTTGCAGAGCAGCAAACAGCTTAGCAAACATTATTCCTCAAGTTCCTTATCCAAAGAGTTTGTTAAAGTATAATTCATGGGATGAGTAGACTGGCATGTAACCAATTGCCTGAATTACAGGTATACTAGTTAGTTCTTAAACAGGTTGCAAAATAATTGATCTTTTTAGCAAGGCAACTCACCAACCTTTTTTCAGGACAGGTTCCACATCACCTAAGTCAAGAGAAAAGAACACAAGTCAGAGAAGATATATAGCCTCTTCCAAAAGCAATCTGCCTTACTGTAGTTAAAGAAATGTGTATTCCTTATGTGCTGAATGGCAAGCTTTCTATTCGGAGGTGTTTGGTTTTCATCATACACTTCTTTTACCATAGAAGTTTTCCTGGGTGTAGGATAGAGAACTTCAGTGTGAAGCAGTAACAAATATCCAAATCTGCGTTAATGGTTCTGTAAATGTAGGAATGCTTCCAGTGACATCCACGGCAAAACCCACCCAGCTTTGGTGAAACTGTGAGCACTTGATTTCTGCAGTGTTATTTTTTCTCCGTGTAGGACATGAAATTTGAAGATGTTAACCTGAATGACCATGATGAGGGTATGGCCTTGGTGGCCAGCGATTTCACACTTTTTATGATTTAGTACAGTAAGTTGCCTGCTGCTTTTCCACATTCCTGGCAGACGGGAGAAAGAGACCTGGGGGTCCTCATGGCCAACAGGATGACCAGCAGAACTGCTGGAGAGAGCCCAGTGCAGACCCACAAAGATGATGGAGTGGAACCACTCCCTGATGAAAAAAGGCTGAGGGACCTGGGACTTTAGCTTTGAAAAAAGGAGACTGAGAGGTGACCCCATTACTTTTTGTAAATATGGAACGGGTATTCAGGAGAATGGAGCCAGGCTCTGCTCAGTGGCATCCAGTGATAGGACAATGGGCAACGGGTGTAAGCTGAAACACAGAGTGTTCCACATCAGTATGAGACGGAACTTCTTCATGGTGAGGGTGACAGAGCATTGGAACAGGCTGCCCAGTGGGGTCTCCTTCTCTGGAGATGTTTAAAACCTGCTTGGACATGTTCCTCTATGACTTGATCTAGGGAATCCTGCTGTGGATTGGACTGGATGATCTTTCAGGTTCCCCTCCAATTCCAAATTTTCTGTGATTCTTGTGTGACCCTGATGAAATTGCACTTGGGTGAAAGGCTGTTAGGACTGAAGTTCTGAAGCACTTCAGAATCTGGGTTTTTGTACGCCTGGTATTTTAAGACCTTTCCCACTTTGTGAATTAACATTAATTCACCTGAGTGTTGAAAGCTCGCAGGTGCTTTGGGAATTATGAAAAGACAGAACCGAACCCTGTTCAAATTTTAGGAAGTTCCTGTTTCACCAGATCTGTTTTATAACCACATGTGAGACAGACTTTCTGCGAGTTATGAACCATACCTTAGCACGGACAATCGTGTAGCAGCCTGTCTATTAATATTCACATATGGTGCTAATAGAAGATACTTATGCACGCGTCTATCGGTAGAAGTTCGATGACATCTCAAGTTTGTGGAGAATGCTTAGAAGTTGGTTACATCGTTTTAAAATTACAGTCTGGTATAGCCAACTGTTGTCAAAATGAGCAATACAATGTGTCGTGATAATCCACTACTGAACTCTGTATACCAGGGAATATGTTTTCTATCACAGAAGGGTAGTCATTTACGAACTTGAAATGCTAGCAATTTGCTGTAGCAATTTACAGTTACTGTTAAAGCAGAACCATAATTTCTGATAAATGGAATTATTTGCAATATGACAACCAAAATTCCCTTAGTTCAGCGAAAATGCTATTTTTTCTTTCTTTTTTTTTGTATTTATTTCCATATACTTCCCTGCCATCAATACACTGAGCAAAAAAGTTCTAAGTTTCTTGGTCTATCTCATCTATTTATTTGGGTTCTTTCGATTCTTGCTGATTAAAATAAAACAGCTATTGCCGTTCTCCAAAGCAGTATCCTGTTGTGTGCATTCATTGTGGCTTTGAAGTTGTGTATAAATTAGTGCTCTTCACTTCCAGATGCACTAAAGGTAATATTTAATTCTAGCAGCTTCTCTATAATGGTCGATTAAACTCAAGATGAACGCTAACAAAGAGAGCAATTAACTGATGGGAATAGCCAGTAGATGGTTTATTAGCAACAGCATTCATTTCTCATTTTGTTTGACCTTCTCGTCTGTGAGGTTAAAAGCTGAGTAAGCCAACATAATGCACTGGCTTTTTTTGCTTTGTCAGCAATTACAAATACCTTCATCGCTGTCATCGTCATCACTCCATACGATGTCAGACAGTAAAGAAATAAATCCATAAAGCCAATCGGCGGATTCTTCCAGTGTCTCGTGAATGATTCTCAGTGGTTCTGTGCTGAGTTTGTTCACAGATTTTCCTGAGGACAGAGTTTAGAACAAAAGCAGTTTGAACAAAACGATACTCCTTTAGTGATTAAAGTCAGTATTAATTTGTACAGGGCTAATTGCGCTACCTCCTTCAACAGAAGCAAAGGTTGTGGGTGTTAGTTTTTTCTCTATTCAATTATTATGGTCAGTTCTTCCCATGAAAGACTGGTATTGTCTGTATCCTACTGTATGTTCGGTTCACAGACTAGTTAAGGGTCCAAGTAGATGACTTGGTCTGATACTGTGCTCCAAGCTCTGGCTGTTCAGCTGAGGCTTGACAGGCAAAGTATAAATATAGGTTTGATTCCACCTCATAGTCATCCTTTTAGATAATCTCTCCCTTTCGACACAGGTTTGTTTGGTTTTTTTCCCTCTGGCACTTGATGCCTGTTTACGATTCACTCCTCATCCCACTTCTTCCCTGGAGACTCCTCCTTTCACACAAGTCCTAGCCAAGGAAATTTCTGAGCCCTGGCTCAACCACACAGACCAATTGTATTATTGCCAGAGGATGGGAAAGATGAAAACTGTGTGTACTCAGGCCAAAATAAACCCAAGCCCAGAAGGAAGGGGAGTGCCAATCCGAATTGTGACCCAGAGACAGCTACCTTCAAACACACACACCTCTACATCTGATTCTTCCCTTACACCCCTTCTAGAGTTCATTTCACATGCACTTGTGCACAGCCTGCATACTTCACTAATCCTGGCTTTAGTGCCTAGCTTTAGTACACAAGGAACCTGGCAAACAAGCAAGCAGTGTTGTTCAATGTGCTGAACCTTTCTGGGATCTCTAGTGGAAGTAAGGTCCCTGGTCCCCACTGCATCCACACCCAGGGTAACATGAGCTAATTTCTCATAAGTGTGATAGTTGCAGGTATATCACACATAATGATTGAGCCTAGATTTGCATTGTTGGAGTTTGAGTAGAAATACACAGGCTGCATTAACAGTATCAGGATGGGAACCATATCTCTGTTTACCACTAACAGTCTGCATGCAAAAATTGGAGGAGGAAATTGAACACAAGTCTCTTCAGAAGTACTTCAGGTTGCAGTGTTCTGGCTCATAAGTCAAACATTAGCAGCGATCAGAAATAGCCTCACGTGGACACGCAGGTTACTAACATAGGCAATGTGCAGGCTGCAAGCAGTTCCATTGATGGCAGCCATATGAACAGTTATTAACCTAAAGCATTGTAATGAACTATTCAAGTAACTTAATGTAAATGTATCACCAAATAATTCCTTTTGTTTCTAATTAGTTAATAAAAAAAACAATCCCAAATTTCTGGCTTGTTTTCTGTATTATTTTGCAACTGCTTATTAAACACATAGATAAATCCTTTGTTTGGCTGGATTTTCTTAAACAGTGTTATATAGACTTATGCTGCTGAACAATCAGGCAGATTAAATTAATTAATTGTGTGCCATGATTAAATTGCTTAATTGCCACGAAATTCCTGATGTCCTTTGCACTTTGTTCTAACCTAGAGGTGGCAAGGAGTCCAGGTTAACTAGCTGAACAGACATAGCCAGACAGGTTTTAGCATAACAGGTTTGGTTTGATTTTGGACAGGTACCTTTGTTTCTTCTCTGACTATACTCCTACTCTTTGCCCCTGGTTGTTTAAGGATGGCTCAGTTGCTTTTACAGCCATAGGCGCTTACAGCTATAGGGACTACAGCTGTAAACTAAACAAGAATTGGTGTCAATTATTTTGAATACACTGGTCTATCAACTAGCAACTCAAGAACTGCCTCAGAGGTAGTAGAGTTACGCCCCTGATCCTATGATCCTATGATCCTATGATCAGACAAAAGAAAGTTCAACAGCAGAAGAAATTCCAATCATCCCAAGACAAGCCATCTTTGTTCATGAATCAGAGGGCTCGTTGTCATCCTAGTCTTTAATTCGTGACATCTTCATAGCAAACTATGAAAAGTGATTAGAGATTGTAAGTGTCCAGAGGCAAAATTCTCCAGTCATGCCTATGCTAATAGACCCAAACTGCCAGTACTGTTTGTTATTAAAGGAACAATCATTCTGTGTGACAAACACTTCAGTGGCATTTACAAAACTAAATTTTAAAACTGTGAGAATAACTTGTGGTCTGATGGAAGTGACAGAGGCCAGGAAAGTTGTCTCCTTAGATCTTCTGCTCATTTCCTAGTGCATGTCCTATGTTTTTAAAAAGTGGAGTGAACAACAACGTGTTCTAAGATACTAAGGTAGTGCTGAATTGACAGTTACTTCTTTGGCAGTAGCTGGCTCTTTCCATAGTAGAACAAAACACACAAGAAACAAAGGAAATAAAGCAATTCAGTGAGGAAAAAGTAGAGAGAAAGATGCCATTGACCTCACACACATGCAGAGAGAGACAACCATCTCCAGAAGGTCTGCATACTCTTTCCAGAGCAAAGCCGAGAGGATGCAGATCTTCGTAGCAAAGTTTAAGCTTGAGGTTTCATTTTATTTTAGGTTTGTTCTTTTTTTCAGTTTGAAGATGTCCATCAGGTTTACAGCAAGATGAATTTTTCTATAGTACTATTGGATTTAACACATTCAAATTAGATTAGATGTCCTTTTAATGTCTTGGAAGACCTTTGGAGAAAAGTTATTTTGAAACTCAACTCACGATAGATTTGTCTTGCTAAACATGCTGTATAGTAATTTGTAATATTTATATATATAGATATGCATGGTTTTTACATGTAATTTGTGACTAGTCCATGGCTATAAACTGCAATGGATGTAGGATATATCATGTACAGTGTTGGGAGCAGAAGAGGCAGAACCTTAGACTGTAAAGAGCCCTTATGAATGCAGAGTATTTCTCAGATAGATGCAGGAAATGAAGGTCTAAACTTTGCTGAACTTTTAAACAGTGACTGAGACCATTGTTCCTCTTAGATAATTTAGTAGAAAAATACTAAAAGCCTGTCAAAGGAGGAAAGAAGAAGGAGGGGAAAGGAAGTGAATGGTTACTCGGGTAGCTAAATTCCGGGGTGAAACATGCAATTAATATCAAAGAATGTTGTTGGCAGTATGCAAAATCATTCTCCTAGAGTATCCTATCTAGCCAAATGTACCACAAGGGCAGGTGTGGAACCCTTGTGGTTTCTTGACTGCCTCAAATGCTGACGCAGAAAGGTATATTGTGACCTCCAGAAGGTCACAATGAGAGATTGCTTTCCTCTGACATCTTTTCAGGGTTAGGTGAAAAAATGTCCAAAGTTGCCCAATCCTTTCCATTGACTATGAAGGAAAAGAAGCCTGAAAAGTTAGCACGGATATGACACCATAGCTTTGCATGACTGAGGTGTGTGACATGGATCCAACTACTGGTGATGTTTAAATCCTTCTTGTCACTGTATGCTCTGGCTAAGCACCTATATTGGTAACTGTACATTTATAATTAATTGCAGATCGATACGACTATTCCCCTTGATAAATCACTTGCACATCAAAACAGCACGGGTGCTACCAGTAGTGCTTTCCTGTAACACGCTGCTTTGCCAGGGTCTGTAGGTGTTTGGTGCACTTACAAGAGATGGTGTTTGGATCAGCAGGAGCTTGGTTCTACTTGTGCTGGCACTTTCACTGCTATGAGAATAGTCATAAACTTTGCCTTTTTTTTTCCTTCAGTGTTTATTTTTCTTCAGATGTTTCTGGCAAATGCTGAAATTTGTCAGAGTGAATTCTGACAGAGAAAAGGTAGTAGTAAAATTGAAGGATTTTGCATACTGTTTTTTACTAAAACCTCCATGAAGGAATATTCAACTGAATTTGTGCAGAGAAGGTTTGCTACCTGCTGCAGATATTTGCAGGAAGATTTTGAAGCTTTTTTGGATTTTTTTACTAAATATATCCAGTTAAAATAATTCCTTATATATAGTTACAGTTATAAGTACTAAACAGTTCTGGAAATTCTTCCCTTCTTTTGAAACTGTGTCTCATGTTCATCACGTCAAAAATAAACTGTTCTCTGTAACTCTGCAGCATTGTTGTTACAGAAGCAGTAATTTGATTCAAAATATGAAAACAAGAATTCTGACCAACTAATTTACTGAAATGTCTGTCCAATTAACTCAAACTGTTTTGAAAAGAAATTTTGTTCATTTAATGGTAACTAATAACCCACATTCAACACAACCAAGGACCGATTTCCAAAGTTCTTCAATCAGCCTTAGCTGCATCATGGGGTAAAATGACAAAGTCACTTCAACTTCAGGAAAGCCGTGTGTTTTGTGAACTGTTCTTTTAAAATCAGGACTGATCATGGGTCTTTTAGCCACAGCTCTGGGGAAGAGGAATGGATTCATCACGTGGTGTGATGTATTGTAGCACCTCCAGCAAATCTGGTTATGTTTCGTGGTCTGTGCCATTTATTTCTGTGAAGTGTACAACAAAAAGTGACTAACTGATTTTTATGTGCAAATTACTTCAATCATTGTTCCAACTGTAATAAGTCTGCCAGGAACATAGTCTCCTATCAATCTTTTCAGCTTGTCAAATAGTTAAATATATGCTTGGGGTACTCAGAGTTTAACCTACTTCAAAGGTTGTGCCTTTTTTAAATGAATTGCAGTGAATTAATTAAGAATTGTTGGATTTTCATCAATTACATATTTTGACTCCAGTGAATTGAATGCAATTAAATTATAAATGATGGTAATTATCTGGTGTGAAGATTGTTCTACGAGATATAATCTAATTTGTTGAGACTGACACAGTACAGCTGACGAAGACAGAGAATTTCTGTCACGTTTGATAAAATACAAAATCCTAGCAGTAGCTTGTGATAATAAAACACAGTCTAGCTGGAGTAAATGTGCTCTTTTAAATATAGAGGTATCTGTGTTGTAATTTGAAGGTTTAGTCGTAATAGTAGTTCATTTCTACTATGTGGTCTTCTGAAGAGTAGTATTTAACAAATAAATCTCAACACACACATCTTTATTATTAATATTCCAGTTTGTCAGCATAGGTGTCCTGAGGTTTAATTCATAGATTGTTTTGGCATGCTTACACTAGGCTTCAGGAAAAACTCTTGGTGGGTAGCATTGAATAATAGGTACAAAAGTAATAATAGCTTATTCCAAGTATATGGATTTATAAATATAAAAACGAGGTGAAAGAAAACTCCTTCTCAGCACTACCTGGCAATTATCACTTTAATAGGAACTTTAACTGTAGATGTGAAGATTCCAGTCTGCAGTATAAATCTTCTCTCCCTCTCTCTCTAATACCAGACTAAGATAATTATATTGAGGTCAAGTCCATAGAGAAAACCTCACTTGAAAGTGGACAAAGGGATTTTTATCCCAAATGAGGAAAAAGTTGTTATAAATGGAATGCACTTGCCAAAATTTAGAAAGAAATACACAAAACGTCACAAAGCGTCAAGGAATTTCAAGTACTTTTGACACTGTCATACGTGTGGACAGGAATACAGGCTTAGGATGGGCTTTGCGTGTCGTTTATATGACGACTTGACATCAGTTGAAAGCTTCTCAGTTTTCTGGATTCAAGCCTAGTTGGGTGGTGTCTTCTGAAACGGGCAGACACTTCATCTAAAATAATTTTAAGCCTTCAGTCCTCAGACTAGGAACACAGATCTTCAGATTAAAAATGTACTGCTGCTAAACAATTGTACAGTGGCATTTTGAAGGACCATTAAGAGGGTAGAATGAGTATCCCTCAGGTTGCCACCATTTCCTGACAGTCTTGTGACTGAGGGTATTTCTTAGCTGACAGATCAACTTCAAACATGATGTGGAAATATGGAGGAGGCTATTACAATGAACTTTGCAGCCCCATCCAGCCAGAGCTGGGGTTAACAGAGCAGTGCTGCTGCATCCTGGCATTCCACTTGTGCCCCTGCTTTGCTATCGGCATCCAGCAGACCACACGTGCACACACGGTCAGAACACTGCAGGCAGAACTTCATTACCAGGTGGTAAACAGGGATCATCACAATGTTGTGAATAGGTGGCTACAGTGGATGACAGCAGGATGAACCCCACAGAGGCCAATAAAAAAAAAAGGAAGAGACATGGTTAGCAATAATGAACATCCTCAGCTGTTGCTTGAGTACAGGTAGCAGTTAAGGAGTGATGAGAGGAATTATCTCTGTGGGGCTGCTATTGCAAAGAAGAAATTGGAGTTCATTACAAAGGAACACTGTATGCTGCAGATGTGAGGTAATACACTACGAATCAGAATGGTGTAGAAACACAGTTAAATAGGGTGCAGGTATTGTCATGAACTCTACTGCTGAGAAGAGACAATATTACCTGTAGTTGATACTAGTTGTGTTATTCTGGTTTCTTCAACAGCAAATAACTGAAGGATTTTATTCCTAAAATGAGTTGTTGGTTTGGTTTGTTGCTTTATAATTAGAAACCTTTGATAATTATAAACTTCACAATTGCTGTTAGGGGCTGGAAATTTTGCCTGTGATTTGTATACCGTGAAGTGCATTTAAGCACGCAGGACATTTCTCTTCTCTGATCTTTCCGTATCCCTCGAGTCAGTTTCTGAAATTTCTTATTATCAACTTCATCAGCTCGTGGAGTTGGATCTAAATTTATCACCTTGTCTATGCTACACCGTTTGGGTTGAATGCAATACTGGCAGCCCTGCAGCACTTTATAGTCTGCCATTCTTTCCGGTATAAACTAGTTTTATAGGATTTATAACCCAGCTGTGAGGTTTGCTGCAGAGTGAAACACGAGAAATAAGACGTCGTCTGGTCAGACCTTTTTTAAACTGGAGTTGGT
>JAOXOE010031491.1:0-11889 GCA_028565055.1 Phoeniculus purpureus
TGGGATGTCCCTGCCCATGGCAGGGGGATTGGACTAGATGATCTTTCGAGGTCCCTTCCAATCCCTAATGATTCTACTTCCCTGCCTTTGTCTGAAGACATAGCCAACTGTCTGTTCCCAGGCTGAAAGTCCCTGTCTAATAGCGAGAACCAGCTGCAGGGAGGGTGGGGTAGGAACCACAGCGCTTGCTCTAAGGCCTGGACTTACTCCAGAAATTGCTTGCATAGTGATAGTCCCTTTAGGTTTGCTTTGGGGACTGCTTCAGACTTGTCACTCCTTACGTATTCCCTTCTGTGAGTTCTGACAGAAAGAAAAGGGGGGTGGGGGGCCCCCAAGGCTCACAAACAACTGTGATTGATTCTTGTTAGCTTCAAGCTCTCTGCAAAATTTTCTGCTCCAGTGCTAAGAGCTGGGATTTGGAAGAGCATCTAATTTCAGTGACTATATATCACTCTCAAAGATAAGCCTCTGCAATGGAAGAGGGGATGTGGAAGACGCTGCATAATACAGTGACACAGCTGAATCTCACTGCTACTAAAGGGGTTTGGTTCTTTATTTAAAAAGAGGAGAAATCATAAATTGGTCAGGGTTAGCCACTTGTGGGAGTAAGGGCACACTACTGAATAACACTTTGGGCTTTGATCTTCATTAGGACTAAGCTGATGCCAAGACTTTGGGTTTAGGGTTTTATATTATGTACAGAAATAGAAACTGAAGTTGCCTCTTGGATTTGTGGTCTGGAAAGGGTTAACATTAAGAAGAACAAACACCTCCAAGTTAAAAACAAGCAAGCAACCATTTTCACACAGTTGTTTATATCAGGACTACAGACAGGAGGGCTTATAAATTGCACAGCATCACAAAATAGAGGGCAGACCGAGTGCCTGGGAGATGGAGCAGGCAGGAGCATAGGCTAGTTGTAGGCAAGAGGTCACCCCTATTTTTGTCTCAGGTCGGCTCCCTTTAGTCACGGAAAGAAAGCACAAATAAAAAATTGTACTCTGCAGCAGCAGCAGCAGCTGTGTGACTGATACCGACAGAAGGGCACGGGAACAGCCAGGTACGATTTTACTTGTTCATGAGTGGCCACCAAGCCTTTTTCTTTCAGTTCTGGCTTCCCAAACAACTCGGGAACCAGAAGCGGCTGTAGTTCTTCTGGGGCAAGTCCTTTCAAGCACACGTTCACAGTACCTGAAAATCTGCCTGGAGGAAACTCCTCACACGTAAATGTTCCCATTTAATCTCCCAGTTCAGACAGGTGGCTCTTCTCACAGAGTGAGGAGAGGGGGAACACCTCCAAACAAACCAACCAAACCCCAAAAGTCTTTGAGAACACAGCTCTTGGGAATTCAGCTTAGATCTGCGCCTGGTTCTTTCTTCTTCAGTCTCTTCATTGGGAGAACAGAAGGGAAACTCACGGCCAAAAGATTCTCCCTCCCTCCTGAATTGTGAAGGTAAGAAAAACCAGCTCTTTTACACTACATGCCCTCTTTATGTACCTCGGGGAATTCATTCCGATGATTCTCTCCTGGAAAGATGAGCAAAACTGAACTCAGATCGTTTCAGCTTTCCAACAAGCAGGACTTCATTTTCTCTGAACTACTTCAAAACCAGGAAACCAAAAATCAAGACCCAGAATCTCTGATCAGCATTGCCCCGATGGACTCTGGTATCATGACAGACTTCCTACGAAGCCCAGCAAAGAGAAGGAAGGCAGCCCTAAAGTTAGTCTGCATGCTCGAGTACACAGAGTTGAGTTTTTCAACCAGAACAGTAACTACCAAGAAAGCTCTCAGAACAAAGGTATCTCCCCCCCAGCCCAGCAGTATTCAGCAGGATGCAGTCCAGGGAACAGAAGCAGGGAACCTTCCACATCTAACAGCTAACAGCTACAATGCTGTATGCTTCCTCCTCTGGCCAGAGCAACTCTCTGTGGTTAGAAAAGCTACTCAGCAACACAAGGCTGAACGAGCCAAGCCGGTATCGTTGCTTTTTCTTCACCTTTTATTCTCCAGGAGGAGTTAGAAATCTGTGTCCAGTCAGGTGATTATGAGTTGGTGGCAATTATGGAGGCACGGTGGGACAGCTTGCATCACTGGAATGTGCTCATGGACTGCTATGTGAGAGAGCAACTGGAATGTACTGAGTTCTGTCCAGGGTTGGATTAAGGTATTGCTGAGAGTTGGTTAACATTCAAAGACCACTTTTTTGAAGCGCAACACAAAAGCATCCCATCAGGAAAGAAGTCAAGGAAGGGAGCCAGAAGACCTTTGTGGTTAAAAGGGAGCTGCTGGGCAAACTGAAGAAGAAAGTCTATAGGTCATGGAAGGAGGGGATGGCCACTTGGGGTGATTATGAGGCTCTGGTGAGAAAATGTAGGGATGCAACTAGGAAAGCCAAGGCCTCCTTGGAATTAAACCTTGCAAGAGAGGTCAAGGGCTTCTTCAAATACATTGCAGGTAAAACTAAACCTAGAGGCAATGTAGGCCCCCTGCTGAGTGAGGTGGACGCCCTGAAGACAGAGATACAGAGAAAGCAGAGATACTGAACACTTTGCCTCTGTCTATACTTCTGAGTTTTGATATCAGGACAGCTCTCAGACTGATGACTTGGATGAGGGATTAGGGTGCCCTGTCAGCAAGTTTGGTGATGACACAAAGCTGGGAGGAGTGGCCAACTCTCCATCACCTGTGCTGCCATTCAGGAAGACCTGGACAGGCTGGAGAGCTGGGCAGAGAGAAATGTAATGAACTATAACAAGGGCAAGTGTAGAGTCTTCCATCAGGACAAGAACAACTCCAGGTACCAGTATAGGTAGGGGACTGACCTGTTGGAGAACAGTGTAGGAGAAAGGGACCTGGGGGTCCTGGTGGACAGCAGGATGACTATGAGCCAGCAGCGTGCTCTTGTGGCCAAGAGGGCCAACAGCATCTTGGGGTGGATCAGAAGGGGGGTGTTAGCAGATTGAGAGAGATTCTTCTCCCCCTGTACTCTGCCCTGGTGAGACCACACCTGGAGTATTGTCTCGAGTTCTGGGCCCCTCAGTTCAAGAGGGATGTGGAGCTGCTAGAGGGAGTCCAGCGTAGAGCAACAAGGATGAGAAAGGAAGTTGAGCACCTCCCTTATGAGGAGAGGCTGAGGGAGCTGGGTGTCTTTAGCTTGGAGGAGACTGAGGGATTATCTCATTAATGTCTATAAATGTGTGAAGGGTGGGTGTTAGGAGGATGGAGCCAGGGTCTTCTCAATGTCATTTAGTGATAGGATGAGGGGCAGTGGGTATAAGCTGGAACATAGGAGGTTCCACATAAATATGAGAAGGAACTTCTTCCCAGTGAGGGTGACAGAGCACTGCAAGGGGATTGTGGAGTCTCCTTCTCTGGAGACATTTAAAACCCACCTGGATGTGTTCTTGTGTGACTTGGTCTAGGTGATCCTGCTCTGGCCAGGGGGATTGGACTAGATGGTCTTTCGAGGTCCATTCTGTGCATCTAGGTTACATTACTTGTGTCTTCTGTTTCTATGCTCTAATCTGATAATTAATAGTCTGATCATCTGTAAAAAAGACGCCTTTTTCTGGCAGTGGTGGGCTACACAAGGAGTCTGTGTTTGCTGTCCTGTCCCCTCACTGTGGGCAAGCTGAACTGTCTGTGCCCAACACAACATCACTCATTCTGCAGAACTGCATCATATTCATATGCAAGTGGGATCCTGCAGAGATCCTACAGAGTCATCCCCTTTTAGTTTCAGGATTAGAAGTCAAATTATTGTTAAGAATAACTGTTCAGTCAAACTGTTTAACTCTCACACACTCTTTGTCTCTTCACCCTGTCAGAAAATAAGCTGTTGACATTCAGTAGATGTTTGCTGTTTTCTATGTGGTTTTTGTCTTGTGCCCCAGGCAAGTTGAAGGAGTTCAGGCTCCTTTCACAGGCTGAATCAAACCTGATGGTAGCTGGAGGCTCACTTTAGCCCAAGGGCAGGTGATGACAACAAGCATCCCCCTACCAACTAGGGTATTAATCCTCATCTTGTACTGCCCCCTACATCCCCCCATAAAGGGATACCTCAAATCACCATCAGCTGTACCCATCCTGAGTACGCTCTCCATGAGAGCAAGTTTAGACTGGTTCTTAGGAAGAAGTTCTTCAGTGCAAGAGTGGAGAGACTCTGGAACTGATTGCCCAGAGAGGCTGTGAGCTGCCTCCTCCATGGAGGTGTTCAAGGCCAGGTTGGATCAGGCAACCAAGTCTGACTGAGAGGTGTCGCTGCCCACGACAGGGGGTTGGAGATGATCTCTGCAGTCCCTTCCAAGCTGAGCCAGTCTGTGATTCCTTGCCTGTAGCTGCTGCAGGGCTGGCTCGTGGCAGGATGTTCTAAATGCCAGCTTTCATCATGAGCACCACTATTTTACTCTGGTCTGCAGGCAGTTTTATTTCCTATCTTTTATCTGCTTTCATGAAATGTAGAAGTTTGCATGAATTTTCTTTCCAAGAAGCTGTAATAATCTGGTAAGTCAAGCAGTACTTTCTAATACCAACACAGCCAGACTCTGCAGAGACAAGGCAGTGGCTGCTTCAGTGAAAGAGACTTTATATGAACCGACATCCTAGGGAAGCCCCATATCTGGGCCAAAAGGATCACTTCAACACACCACTACAACTATCAGCTTAGCCAGGACTCAGCTGTTTTACAAGCAGCTCCAGACCATAAACAACAGTTCAAGACACTGCTAGGACAGTGTTTTCAGCATTTGGAGTTTTTTCCCCCCCCCAACTCTAACATTCATGACATGTTGATTTAAATGCTCAGACTGCTGCAAACCAGTGCAAAAAACTGCCTGTGACCAGCATGTAATTTTATTACACAATTCCTTTACAAATCTCCTATGAATAAATTAAAGCAAGAGAACTGAACCTGGTTTTTCTTTACTGCATAGTGTGTTTTAAAGGCACATGTCAAACGGGCTTGATTCTGCTGTTATCAGACATGATTTTCTGTAATCACTCCAAAATGAATCTGGTAACGGTGACGACTCACTTCAATTTGGGGTGGGCTTTTCACTCCAGCTTGTTCTTTTGCCAGACACACACTTCCATGTGTGCCTTTTGGTTTTCTGCTGCCTTTTTTTAGAGGTGAATGCATGGAAATCTACACAGAAAAAAGCCTTTGAGGGAAGCCTAGTTTACTTGACTACAAGGAGTGGGCAGTTTTGCACCAGTTTTATCCCATCGTCATACTTAAGGCTACAGTCTGGCCAGGTGAAACCTCTTTGTGCTTCCTGTTACTATCAGTAATCCATTAAATGGAATTTTAATGTCTCCTAGTATCAGTTTTTGGGGCAAGTCATGGCCATCTCTATCACAGATGTACTGAGTAACTCTGTGTGGGGATGGAGCCTCTTCACACACGCACTCCCACCCATCACACCTCCCTGGAACAACCAGTACTTTCTCAAACGTGTTCTTAGAACCCCTATGTGTCATTAAAATGCTGTGCATTACTACACCGAGTATACTTGGACCGTAAGAGCTTGCACACACTTCCAAATAGCACCTGTTCTAGGTTGTCACTCACCTCTCTTTGAGTTATTTTAAAAAGAAAAGCCTCCCTAGAGATGAAGCACCAGACCACGCAGTCATCCTGGAAGGGCAGATTGCTCATGCGCTACCTTGGGCATGTCTGAAATGCAGAGCACAGCCTGACCCCACAGCAGGCTCCTCCTTACAGACCAACACAATTTATAGAATCATAGGATGTATTGGCTTGGAAGGGACCTTTAAAGCTCATCTAGTCCAACCTCTCTGCAGTGAGTAGGGACATCTCCAACTAGAAGATTGAAGAGCCTCATCCAGCCTGACCCTGAATGTCCCCAAGGGATGGGTCCTGCACCACCTCTCTGGGCAGCCTCTTCCACTGTTTCACCACCCTCTTGGTAACAAACCTCTTCCTTATACCCAAGCTAAATCTCCTTTCTTGTATTTTAAAATCCTTTGGCCTTTCACAACCGGCCTTGCTAAAAAGTCTCTCCCCATCTTTCTTGTAGGGTCCCTATAAGTACTGAAAGGCTGCAATAGGACCACCTCGAAGCTACTTTTTCTTCAGGCTGAACAACCCCAACAACTAGGAATCGAGAGCTTTCCTGCTCTGTGGAGAGTGTCCCTAGAGATCTGCCAGCTCTCTTCCACTACCTTGTCCCTTAGGGCCATTTCCAGGTGGCCCTACTAAGTCACCCTTGATTATACTCCTTGTCCAACTCTTGGCCCTTAGAACTGTGGATTTCATCAGTGTATGACCACTGCAGCCCAGGCTGCCCCTAGTCTTAACTCTCGCCATGAGCTTGCTTGCATTGGCAATCATCAGGTTGGTCCATCATCACATCCTCTTTGGTAGGACTGTCCACTATGCATGCCAGGAGTCTCCTGGATTGCCTTCGTCTTGCCGTGCTACCACATGATGGGGTGGCTGAAGACCCCCAGTAGGATGAGAACCTGCCAGCATGATGCCTTCTGTAGCTGAAGTTAGAAGGTTTCATCAAATGAGCTGTAGTGGACACCACCACAAGGTTCCCTTTCAACCTGCTCATGGCTATCTCTGCTAGCAGTACTCAATGTTATGATTCAGAAAGTCACATTCCAGCTGTACATGCCATGGTTATAGAACAAATCACTAGAAGAAGGTTTGCAAGGTACTACGGGCTGCAATAAAACATCAAATAAACGTATAAATGCAACAGGCACAAACAGGAGCAGCAATGACACTCTGGCTGCAGCCTGAACACTGGATGATCTGGCAAGGTCTCTTCCAACCCCTAATTTTCTGTAATACAGCACCTAAATCACAATCTCCTCTCAGCATAAGGGTTTAAGAGCAAAGCTGAGGCAACCCAGAGATGATGCCCAGCAGCCACCAAGTTCCTCTTGGGCTTTCCTTTGTCATGAGACAAACCTGCCGTGTTTTGGACTCTCATGGACCATCTCACCTTATCTTATGCCTCCTGACATTTCAAATAGCCTGAGATCCGCTCATATCCATGTTTAGCCCGTGCCTGTGGCTAATCTATAGCAGTTGCTCTATCACTCAGTGGCCCCTCCCCAGCAGAGAAGGGGGATAGGGACCCAAAGGTTGAAATACAATATAATCTGGGGGATGAACAGTTTTAAACCAGAAGTAGTTTTACCATATATCTGCCCTGGATATCAGTAACAATACTGGCAAGGACATGAGAAAGATAAAATACCTCTCCCTTGTCAATTATTTCCCTTTACAATGAACATGATATACTAAAAACCTGATGTTTCTTGAATTGAAAACACCTCAGAGGAAGAGAGAAATTCCCACTGGATATGGAGAAGTAGGATTTGGCTGGGAATGAATGCAGCACAATAAATTAATAGTGAGAAGGAAAGTGTGCCCGTGTAGTGTGAGGGGAAAACACTGCACTAGCAACACGAAGCACTACTATTTCTTGTAAGAGAAGGCACCGTGCAGCAGGTTTGCACAACCTGCACTCACTTTGCGTTATGTCAAGAGCAACGTGTGCCCCGTGTTACAGCAATAGGGTTGCCCCTTACTGCACTGAGTAACCATCCCACTTGGTAGAGGTTAAGGCAGAGGTGGGAAATGTTCTGCTAGTACATTTTACTGCTCCTTAAAGAAACCTGTAAAGTGCACCTGGAGGAAAGAAAACCTCATTTGATATTAAAAATAAATAAGGAATCCAGTCCATCTGCAGAGCAAGAAACAACAGCACACAACCCGGACTACAAACAGCAGCTTCTGAAAAGCTAGTGAGCTTCTAGTGAGCAAAGTTGGAGTAAGCATGTTTTCATTGCAGTGCCTGTTCTTTCCATAGAAGAACACACACACAGAAGTACCATTGGTGCAACAAGAAGTCATCTCAACAGCCAGCACTCCAACAGACCCAGAAGTTCAGGCAATGGCATACATCAGGGAGGTTGGTAGCTGGAGGTCATGGCTCTTTGAGGGTTCAAATGCAGAGTTTGCCTTGCTTTTCTCACACTGCTCCTCTCGTGCTGAGAGAAATGTGCCCAGATTGCATTCAACCCTAAAAAAAGCCCCAATAATTTGTCCTGGCAGTCAGGCAATGGTTTGTACCAATAGGTAAGGTTCCCCTAATTTTGCTTCCTCAAATTCAGTGCCAGAGATTGTTTAATCCCAGTGCACAACAGCAAACGCAGAAAGCTGACGTGCCTACTTACTTAAGAGACACCAACAAAATCCTTATTTCACTAGAAGTAACAAAATGCCAACCACGGTTGCACCAGGAGTCTCCCTGTGCATCAGCAGGACTGGTGGGGAAGGACAGCTGCTGGGCTCCCCTTCACCAGTCAACCTCCATTGGCAGGATTGAGAAAACTGCCCGCTGTTTTGCACAGCCCTGACATAAGCTGCAGGCACAGGAAGATATCAGGGATCCACAGTTTACTTCATTCTTCTCTGTCATGGCACCAGGCAAATCCATCCCAGCCTCACCGCTGAGCTGTCTGTGGACCGGGGCTAAGCAAATGCTAATGTGATTCACCTACCTTGCAAAGGTCACACTCATCATACTGCTGAGGCAAGAAGCTCGTGTTGCAGAAATCACACAGATTTTGAGAGGAATGGAGAGAGGAGTCAAGCTCGTGGCAGCACTAAGCTTTCTTCACATACTTAGCCTGGCAACCAAGTCAGCTGCTCCAGGGGAAGCTTAATGCTGGCCAACGATGCACAACTGGGAAGTTCAGCTGCTCTGCCTTTGGACCATTAATGTTGGTTGTTAGGTCAAGGCTTCATCCAAAACCACCTACAGCTAAAATTCAAGTGTATTTGCCAAAACTCAAAGCACCTTACTAACCGCACCCAGCGAGGCTGGGGAATGTTTCCAGCCTAATAAACAAACAAAATAGCTCCCACTTTTTTCCCAACACCCAGATCAGGGAAGAAGAGTTAACTGTGCTGACAACCAGTCTTCTTCATCACGGACAGAACATTAACAGCTGAAGCACAACCAAAGTGAGTCCTCACACTTTAATTCGTCCTCTGAAATACTTCAATGGAATGACCTGAAATCGTGTGAGGGCTAAAAGCTTCGGTTCTAGGAACAATCTTGCTTCATTTCAACTCCTGTGCAGTGAGGATGTTTTACCACGCAGACACAACAGCCCCCTTAACTGTTTCTGACTTCCAGTATAAACGGAACCATTAGGTGTGATTTAAAGTGTCCTCGTTAAAGCTCAATGATCTGTTCTAAGGGATGTTTTTTCCCCTTATTAAAATGAAAACCAACCAAGACACGCAGCTTTCTCAGAATGTGCTGCATTACTCTAAGATTCAAATACATCTGTAAATCTCAGATTAGTTAATAAAGAGAAACTCTCTGGGTTTGAACAGGTGGGGCTGGTAGCAGCACCTGTGACTAATGTCTCCTAACATCCACCAGTGAAAGAGGCTCCTTCCTCTTCTTTCAAACGCTGCCAAACACCATCAACTGAATCAAGTAGTTTTGAGTTCAACCAATCCACCCGGTTGGGTGTTTTATTCCCCTTCACCTCCGTGAGAGGAAAAGGAGCAAAGAAAGGAAGGATGCCAGTTGAAGTCATGAGCTGCTCAAAGAACACACGTCAGTTGTACTAACTCTCTGTAAACCTCATTTTTTCCCCCCGAGCTCAGGGTTTCCTTGTTGTACAGTAAGTACTTGAGACTTTGCTTGCAGAGGGCTCAACAATGGTTATAAGAATATTTCTATAACATTTTGCCCTCAACTTGCCCAAGGTAGGAACTCTATGTGGAAAAAAATGAAAAGAAAATTAAAATGATGACTTACAGACACTCAAGAGAGACTTTTGCTGCTAAATTCTCTGAAGATTCACTTTTCAGTGAACACTCTCCATTTCCTGATGGGGCAGAGGTTTCCCTCCAGGCACAGCTGCACCCTCAGGCAGGGTGACTGGTGTATTCATTCCCAACATCCAGGCAATCTTGTCTCCCTAGTGAGGTCTCTCTCTTTCCCACAGTCTAATTTGAAGTTCCTTTAAGTTAAAGATCAGGCTAGATGGGACTCTGAGCAATCTGTTCTAGTTAGAGATGTCCCTGCTTCTTGTAGGGGGCGTTGGACTAGAGGGACGATTGGACTAGATGATCTTTTGGGGTCCCTTCCAATCCCTAATGTTCTGTGATTCTGTGACCTTTGGAGGTCCCTTCCAATCCCTAATGTTCTGTGATTCTGTGACCTTTGGAGGTCCCATCCAATCCCTAATGTTCTGTGACTCTGTGACCTTTGGAGGTCCCCTCCAATTCTATGATTCTATGAAAACTACCACAAGACTGACTGACTGACTGACTTTTTTTAAAGTCTGATTTGTTTTCACCCTGATGTTGTGTTGGCTCCTGCTAATGAGTAAACACTGCACTGCACTGATGTGGGCTGCAGTGACAGTTACGCCCCAGCTGCGCTCCGGAGTCTCTCTCTGCTGGTTAGCAGCTGTATGTTTTCTTCCAGTCCTATCACAGGCATAAATGTAGTTCCTAAACTTGAGCCCTAGCATAATTTTCCTTGTTTTTCCACACTTTGCCAGACAGAGAAGAAAACTAAACTCAAAGGAGCGAAGCATACATTTAAAATCGCATCTGAAAAGTGCCCTGAGGTGGGCACTCTGCAAGAGGAACCTGCTGCAACAGCAGAACTTGTCAGGAGACAAGTTATTTGTTATTTGAAGAGATGCTGCATTCAAGCCACAATGGCATCATACATCACGCTGAGAAATACGACAACAATATGCAGTTTCTCAATCTGGAAACCTTACACTTGAAAGAAGCCTTAGACTGACCTTCACATCATTCCAATTGAGTTGTCAGACCACTGCTGTAACGAGACCACTTCCAAAACCACTGCGGTGGCCTCGATAATAATACACACATCACTGCTGAGGCACAGGAAACTACACCAGATGGTTTTGCTGAGGAAGACACTTCTTTGCCTTTGTAAAGTCTAAAGGCACTAATAGCTCAAGTAGAAGCTAAAACCACAATAGTTTGCACAGAGGTTAAGAAAGTTAAAGGCAAGTTTAGGTAAGTAAAAAAAAAATCTGTTTACAAACATTTAGAAAATATTAAAAATATAAAAAGTGGCTGCAGGAAAATAAAAAGGTGTGTTTGTCAAACAAAAATGATAACACAGCAGCTCTGTGTCCTTCTGGAACTGAGGGACCCAGAAATGACACAATATCCCAGATGTAGCCTCACCAGGGCAGTGCAGAGGGGGAGGAGAACCTCTCTCAATCTACTAAACACTCTACTTCTGACCCACCCCAGGATGCTGTTTGCCTTCTTGGCCACAAGGGCACATTGCTGGCTCATGGCCATCCTGCTGTCCAGCAGGACCTCCAGGTCCCTTTCTCCTACACTGCTCTCCAACAGTTCCCAGCCTACACTGGTACCTGGGGTTATTTTGTCCAGATGCAAGACTCTACACTTGCCCTTGTTATAGTTCATTATATTTCTCTCTGCACAGCTCTCCAGCCTGTCTAGGTCCTGCTGAATGGCTGCCCAGCAGCTCCCTGATTAACCACACAGGTCTTCTGGCTGCCTTCCTTGACTTCCTACCTGTTGGAATGCTCTGATCTTGGGCTTCAAAGAAGTGGTCTTTGAATGTTAACCAGCTTTCTTGGGCCCCTTTACCTACCAGTACCCTGTCCCGTGGGATTTCCCCTAGCAATGGCTTGAAAAGGCCAAAGTTGGCCCTACTGAAGTCCAGGGTTGTGAATCTGCTAGGCATTCTGTTCCTACCACGAGACCCTGAACTCTACCATCTCATGGTCACTGCAACCAAGACTTCCCTCAACCTTCATGGCTTCAACCAGACCCTCCTTGTTGGTGAGTACAAGATCCAGC
>JAOXOE010031492.1:0-11885 GCA_028565055.1 Phoeniculus purpureus
CATACAACACAGTGCAGCCACAACGCATACAACATAGTGCAGCCACAACGCATACAACACAGTGCAGCCACAACGCACACGACATAGTGCAGCCACAACGCATACAACATAGTGCCGCCACAACGCATACAACACAGTGCAGCCACAACGCATACAACATAGTGCAGCTACAACGCATACGACATAGTGCAGCCACAAGACATACAACATAGTGCAGCCACAACGCATACATTCTTTGTGCTTGGCTGCAGCATCAGGAATTGCAGTGAAGAACGATGGTAAGCCTGAACACTCAGCAAACTACAAAAACCCAAAATTTACAAAATATTTTGAGGCCTTGTCTTTAAGTTAAATAATCAAAAAACAACTTAGGTACTCGTCAAGAAAACAAGAACTTGATTTTGTGACAAAGTGTATAATTGAAAAGTGTGTGGTAGTTTAAATTTTCCCTCAGGACAAAATTAAAACAGAATTGGCTGAAGAATGCAGATTATAGAGGAGAAAGTGAATTAGGGAGGGAAAACCCCCACCTTTCAAATACCTAACTAGCAATACAGTAGAACATCTTACTCAGAGCTGTAGTGGAGAAAAGCTATCACTTCCTGACTTGCAGCGATGAAAAGAACGCATAGCTATGCTGCCTGTAGTAGTAAAAGGGTAAAATTCTGCATGAGCCCCTCTGTCTCTGTGTTCTCAAATCTCTGACAGCTATGTCCAAACAAAATTATTCTCTGTGACTCTTTTAAAGCCAACATAAACTTAAAATTTTGCAAATAACTGTGGAAACACGAAAATGTGAAAGTTGTAACAAATTTTTTAAGATGAATGAGAGGGAAGAAACTGCAGTAAGATAATTATAACAGAGCTATTTGTTCCAGTTACTGGTATGTAGCAGAAGGTTAATTATACTCTGGAAACAACATTTTCAAGAGAACTGCTTTGGTAAGTGTAGCAGGTCCTCTGAAATGGCCACCACCATTTATTGCAGCCACCGGTCCAGAAATACGTAGTGGTTGTTCTACCCGCGGAGGAAGTGACACATGTGGTATGCTAAACAAAAGTCTCAGATAAAATTGCACGTGGGGATTGTTAGCATTGTCTATATGTCTAAGTTTCCCCACCTTCAGTTTTGTGGCTCAGCATTATTATTCACCTTCACAGCCCGAAACATTTCAAATGCATTACAGCGTTTCAGAAAATCACTGCAGCAGCCACAACGAGTAAAAGTGCCGTTGCACAGAGCAGCAAATCACTGTTTGTCTTCTGCAGTAACTGCACCATTTATGTGCCATTTACACAGGGTTTGTAACATCACATTCAGAAGAGCGCTATAAGCTACATAACAACTTCAGCACTGTCAGCGTGGTGCTTATATTTTATCATTAACTGATGTTTTAGCCTCTGAGAAGGAGAGGTACAGTTACTGATGTCAGGTAAGTTTGGAAACACCAAAATAAAAGCACTGTCGATAACACAGTTTGGAATAAATCACTCTTATCTGTACAGGCAAGTGCAAGTGAGGCATTCAGGAGAATACAAGTAATGTTGGGCTATGCAAGTGCAGAGGTGGTTCCGTGCGCTCTCCCGCCTCTTTGGCTGCGGCTGCCAATGCCAAGCAGCAAAGGCTGTTTGGTGCCTTTGCTCAGGAGATAGGGAAAAGATGCACGTCACAGAAAAATTACGCACTACGATGGTGGAAAAACACATGCCATGCCCCAAGCTAGGTTTTTATATGTAAAGATACACACCATTTTATCAACTAATCAATGCAATATAGCCCCTCCAATTTTGTCTTGCTGCATATGCAGTGCAAGATTACAAGGGACAGTTTTGATTCTTCTACTTTAACTTTGGAGCACAAATTGAGAAGATGCTTTGCATATCTAATGGGATTAATTTCAGTTAACACAAATTTTAATAGCCTGAGGTCAAGTTATTATATAGAAGTGATTGAGCAGCTTTAAAAAATCTATTACAAGCTTGTTAAAAATGCATATCAAAATCCTGTTTTCTTTTAAGTAATTGAAGTGCTATAAACAGTTTATTTAAATGTCACTAGTGCTGACTGAAGAGAAATTGAAGTAATTCAAGCTTGCATTTCCTCATCTATGTACAATAATATGTAAAAATAAGCGTAAGGAAGAAAGAGAACAGAGAAACAAATCTCCTATAAGTCATGCAGATACTATAAGAAGCCATAGAAAGTACTTTATCCATTAATCTATGGAACAAAGATGGATCACTTACATGAAAATACCACGCTGAATGTAAAGACATCTGCACAGAGAACAGGAATGAATGAAGTGGTTAAGAATGAAGGGTGCTAAGTGTGAGTAAGGGCAAAAATCCCAGAAAATGTCTAACTAACAAAAAATAAACAGTGGGGGTTTTCCCACTAGTGATAAAATCACATGTTCATGGAACATGTGAAAATAATGTCTAAATACTTGTATATGTTTCATAAACATAAATACCTATAAATACGGGAGCAGTCCTCAAAACCAGGTCGTTCCTATGGAGTTTTACATAGGAAATCTGAAGTTTTACCTATTTTTGTCTCTTCAAAAATAACCTTATAAATGGTACTTACAAATGAGCATTTTGTAATTAAAAACAAATTGAAAACGTATTTTTACATCTTGGTTTGAGTGTGGATGTAATAGAAAACATATTTTCCTTTATGGAATTAAGACTCTCTTTTATTAAAGCTTGTCTCATAAGGACAATTGTTGATCACTCTTAAATAATGAAGGCTTAAGGGAGACCTTATCACCACGTTCCAGTATGTTTTTGCAAACAGTAATGGGTAGAAGTTACTCCAGGGGAGATTCTGATTGGATACAAGAAGAAGATTTTTCACAGCCATTGGAATAATCCCTGCATGGAAATGGTGGATCCCCTCAACCCTGGATACTTTTGAGATTCAGCTGGATAAGATGCTGGGCCACTCTGTCTAGATCTAGCTTTTGCCAAGAAAGTCGGACCAGGTGATCCCTGAAGTGTCTTCCAACCTAGTATTCTATGATTCTGGAACTCTATTTGCTGTGCCAGGTGGTGCAGCATGTTTTCCCCACAAATAATTCCAGAAGTAACCTGAGTGATAAACTTAAAATCACATTCCATTGAACATGCTTACAACCTTCTTCACAACATCTGCCAAACTGCTGCGATTCAGGTGAAGGTGTGTGTTGTGAGAAACTATCCAAGAAGACATTCCATGTCTATGTTGCTTCAGTGCCTTTTTATTATCTTCCACATTTTGTCCCACTCATCTGAACTAGCTCCAAAAATGATTTTGTTTCATCACTAAAAACAAAAATTGTTCTCCATAGCATTAAATAAAAAGCAGAAGTAAAATGAAAGGAGGTTTTTTTTTCCTGAAGTGCAGTAGTAGAACAACAAAAGTTCAAAACACCCTAAAGCAGCAAATGTCTGCACCTTTCCAATTACATTTACAAAATGTTAGGACACACAAGACACTTCTGAGAAAGATTCAATAACCTGGAACACAAAGCATGCTATTGATACTGCCATAAAGTAGAAACAATCAAAAGCAAACCATACCAGAGCTCTTAACAGAAATAAAACTCACCAGAATTCCTTTTTCTTTGTTTACAGTTGAAGAAGAGAGATAGAAATGCAAATCCATATAGCCACAAAAAATCAGCAGGTTTTAAGATCAGCTATTTTCAGGGCTTTAAACCAGATTTGAGTGAGGGCAGGGTGGGTCACGGGGGTCGATGATGCAGCAAGATACAAGGGTTAAGGCTAGGCTGGTAACTGATGATATTCATGTGGGAATGAGAGTGGTACACTTGTTAGCCCAGCTGAAGTGCATCTACACCAATGCATACAGAGTGGGAAACGAGCAGGAGGAGCTGGAGGCTATTATCTGGAGAGAAAACTGTGATTTAGTTGCCGTTACAGAGAGAATGTAGCATGATTCAACTGGAGTGCAGCCATCTTTACAGGAGGGATAGGGGGGAAAGGATAGGTGGTAGGATGGTGTTCTCTGTTTACAACTTAGTGATGGTGATGATACAGTTGAGTGTTTATGGGTAAGAATCAATGGGAAAGTCAACTAGGCAAATTTTGTGGTGAGTCTTGTAGACCACCCAACCAGAAACTGGAGGCAGATGAAATACTCTATAAGCAGTCGGGTGATGTTTTGTGATTGATACCACTTTTTTTCTCATGGGAGACTATAAAGTCCCATATATCTGCTGGAAATAGAATACAGTGAAGAAGGAACAGTCCCAGAGGTTCCTGGAGTACGTAGAGGATAATTTCCTGACGCATCTGAAGAGGGAGCCAGCTACGGAAGGTTCCCTCCTGGACTTGTTGCTTGTGAACAGAGATAGACTTGTGGGAAATGAATGCTTGGAGGCCAGCTTGGCTGTGGTGATGATGAAATGACATAGAATTTGGTTCTTGAGGAATTAAGGAGGGGGTCAACAGGGTTGTCACCTCGGACTTCCAGAGAGAAGACTTTGGCCTGTTCAGGAGACTCATTGACAGAACTCCTTAGGAGGCAGTCCTGAAGGACAAAGGTGTCCAGGAAGGCTGGACATACTTCAGGAGAAAAGGCACAGGAGCAGGCTGTCCCTGTGTCCTGAAAGACTTGCAGGCAGGGAACACCAGCCTGGCTAAACAGGGAGCTTTGTTTGTAAATCAGGGCGAAAAAGAAAATCTATGGCCTTTGGAAGATGGCAAAGGCAGCTCACGAGGGGTCCAAAGATGTAATGAATCTATGAAGGAACAAAATATAGAATGGCCAAAGCCCAACCAGAACACAACCTAGCAACAGCTGTAAAAGACAACAAAATGTGTTTTTATAAATATTTTAACACCAAATGGAAGACTGGAGAGTTTCCTCAGTCTTTACTGGATGCTAAGACAAACATAGTGACAAAGGATGAAGAAAAGGCTGAGGTACTTAATTCCTTCTTTGCCTCTGCCTTTAGCAGAAGGACTAGAAGTTCCCTAGGTACTCAGCCCCTTGAGTTGGGACATAGGGATGGAAAGAAGAATGAGGCCTACATAATTCAAGAGGAGATAGTTCATGACCTCCTATACCACTTAGATATGAACAAGTCTGTGAGGATAGATGTGTTACCCTCAGGAATCACAGAATCACAGAACATTAGGGATTGGAAGGGACCTCGAAAGATCATCTAGTCCAATCACCCTGCCACAGCAGGATCACCTAGACCAAGTCGCACAGGAACACATCCAGGCACGTTTTAAACATCTCCAGAGAAGGAGACTCCACAACCCCCCTGGGCATATTTCTAAACATTAATGAGGTCACCCCCCAGTCTCTTCTTCTCCAAGCTAAAGAGACTCAGCTCCCTCAGCCTCGCCTCATCAAAGAGGCGTTCTACTTCCTTCATCATCCTCGTTGCTCTGCATTGGACTCTCTCCAGCAGTTCTGTGTCTTTCTTGAACTGAGGGGCCCAGAACTGGACATAATACTCCAGATGTGGTCTCACCAGGGCAGAGCAGAGGGGGAGAAGAACCTCTCTTGATCTGCTAACCATCCTCCTTCTGATCCACCCCAGGATGCCATTTGCCCTCTTGGCCACAAGGGCAAACTACTGGTTTATGGTCATCCTGCTGTCCACCAGGACCCCCAGGTCCCTTTCCTCTACACTGCTCTCCAGTTCTTGAAGGACCTGTAAACCATTGTCCATCATCTGTTGGTAGTCCTGGCTAACCGGGGAGGTCCCAGCAGATGTAACGTTAGTGGGTCTTTACTCCCAAGTAACAGTGATAAGACAAGTAGAAATGGCCTCAAGGTTGTCCAGGAAAAGTTTAAGCTGAACACTATGAAAACTTCTTCATTGAAAGGGTTATCAGGCATAGGAACAGGTTGCTGAGGTTGGTGGTTGAATCATCATTCCTGGATGTGTTTAAAAGTTGTGTGCATATGGAACTTAATAGGATATAATGGTGGGCTTTGTAGAGTTAGCATAATGGTTGGACTCGATGATCTTAAAGGTCTTTTCCAAACTAAAGTATTCTGTTACACTAAGACACTGTAACACTGCGTTTAGAAATAGAAATGATCAGTTATTCAGTGATGGATGCACGTGCCTGTCATCTCATCCTCAAACATTCAGTCCCGGTGCAAAACAAGAATGCATTTAAATTCAGACGCGCCCTATGGACAGGGTAATTACAGCTCCCAAGTATTCCACTTTTATTACAAAGAATTCTATACCAAGGGTGGTCAGAGAAGCTTCCCATACGAGGAAAGGCTGGGAAAACTGGATTTGTGCAGCCTTAAGAAGGAAAGGCTTAGAAGACAGAGAGACCTTATCATCATGTTCCAGCATGTAAAGGGTGGCTACAAAGAAGATGGAGAATTCCTTTTTACAAAGAGTCAAATGAAAAAGACATGGGATTATGAGTACAAGCTACCCCAGGGAAATTCTGATTGGACACAAGAGGAACATTTTTCACAAGGACAATCTGTCACTGGAATAATCGCTCCAGGGAAGTGGTGCAACCCTCAACCCTGGACACTTTTGGACTCAGCTGGCCAGGCCAGCTTTTCTAGACTCTGACCTTGACAAGCAAGTTGGACTAGGTGATCCCCGAAGTCCTCCCAACCTAGTCTTCTGTAATTCTAAAATTTAATGATTCTACATCATCTTTCCTTTTACAGAATGAGACTATAAAGGCCACATCTGACGCAGTAAACTACAAAAAAGCACTACCTTTGAAGTGTGTTCAAACTCCACTTAAGCATTCAGCCCCTCTCTTAACATTTTCGTTTGCAACAAATATTTGTAATTAAAATTGCTGTAGAATAAGCAGAATGACATGAGTCAACAGAAGTCAAAGTGTGATTCATCACATAATACCGTTTTCCATAGCAACTGCTGAAAAAATTATGATGCCCATGCACACTCGTATGTATTTATGTACATTCATAAAAGGAAAGTTAATCCTCTGTTGTTTCCTGATGCTGCAGCCAAAAATCTAGGACATACCCGGGGATAGTCAAATTTAAAAAGATCTGCTGGGGAGTCTATAACCAGCTGCCCCTTTTTCTTTGGGGGAGCGGGTTGTGAGGATGGGCTGTTGCTTGTGTTTCTTCTTTGAAAGAAAATAAGCAAAAACATTATTCAGATCGAGCTAACAGTTGACACAGGAAAGGAAAAAAATTAATCTTGAAATCCAGCCATTGAGCGCTTCTGTTCACATCATGGATTTTGAATTTGGGAGCAAGTTCTGTTGCATGCTGCTGGAAAATAGTGGAAATTTTCAGCGTTTTAATTCGGTTTTACTTTGCGGTGTACAAAATCTGGGATTCTTCAGCCTCAGACACGACAGTACTGCGGTAGGTGAGCACCACAGTTTGTAGAGAACTCAGCAGTGCCATAGGGAATGGAAAAAAAAAGAGCAAGTGTGCAACGACTGTGTCACCAAATCAAGGTGGGAGAGGGAAGGCATAAGAAGAACCAAATTCAGTGGTCAGCATCCTTGTCCCTGGACACTGTAGATGAAACAAGGCATACATCTGGTACAAACTAATTTGGCCAGTTCTCCAGCAAAATTCTGAATGAAGTGAAACCAAAATATGCTGCCTCTGGAAGCCCCTAAACAGCCTGTCACTGGGAACTGACTTTTCTGGACTATGTACCCCTACCTGTCTGCCCTGCTCTAGCTAATAACAGGAAACACCTGTTACTGAGCAGTGGCAAACAGAGCTAGAAGCAGCAGAATAACTTTAACACAGTTAAAATTACTATAGAAAATAAAACTATTTCAATTGCCTGTGCGCTTGCCTTTAGATAGCCACAATGGGTCCCAAAGAGCAACATGCCCAAGGGACTGTCTGGGAAACAAAGTGAACACAGCTCTGACGAAGCAGAAGTCATCAGTATGCTGTAAGTCATGATCACGGGTGTCATGTGTGACAGCAAGAAGTCAAAGAGAGCCTCCAGCTGTCTCTCCTTCCTCCTCTCAGCACGAATCGTGTCCAGGAAGCACACAGAGCACACATGAAGAACAGTCCTGCTCCCACAACGTGCCAGTGATGACCGTTCCTCAGCTGATCATGTGCCAATACGTTTTAAGGTCCTTCCTCGACTCATTCACAAGCTTTAGATTGGCAGATGTCAGTGTTGCTTTTAGCAATGCAGTCAGCTCAAGGGAAAGAGTTCAGTACAAATAAACCTGTGACAAAGCATGCGAGTAACAGCGCTGCAAACATGAGGTGCACGTCATGAGGTGCACACCACCAGGTGCACATGCTGTTGGCTAGCACCCTAAACCAAAACCAGTCCATACAGGCTGGAAGGCTCTTACCAGCCTGAAATCAGCTTTGAAGGAAGATCTGCCTACAGAGAGCTTTGCAGCTCTCCCTCAATGGCTGGCTGCAGATGTTTCACTTCTCTTGGAAAACAGGACCCTGAACAAAAACCCACCCACAAAACTGCACAACAATGACAAAACCTGCTCAAAGTACAATATAATGAGGTCTTAAAATATGGTATTATTAAGCGAGCAGGTTTTATTGGAGGTAGTGTTCCTTTAAACCACTTACTGCATGCTAGTAGAAATTTAGATGACTAATATAGCTTCGGATTATTAATAGTCAAAGCACCAAAATATGCTCTACAACAACTTGGTTTAGAGAGATGTACAAGTTCCAGAAGGTGAGGTTGCAAACTGTGGAACGTATCCGAAAATAAAACAAACAGTAGAGGGAAGCAGCAAATGCCTTCTAAGAAAATCAACCTATTTTTAACCAGTCCCGTTTTTGAGGGGTTTATATACATATTTCATTTTTCTCACTTGCTAGAGAAAATACAGTAGTCTCTTATCAATAATTCAAATCATTCCAATTGCTAGGCTCAGTTTCCCTATGGTGTAGTGCTCATTAAGAAACATATTAATATTAAATTTTCCTTTTCCTTCAAGGCTATCCTGCCATTAAGTAAGGGGTTATTACTGCTTTATAAATACAAAACTGCTTTGTTATCAGAAAACATATTGGGGGATGAGGGGGGAGGCTACATCATAAAGGAATTTCTCTTTCTTTCAGCGATGTGCTTGCCGTGGAGCCTTACTGCCAGCACGGAAAAGTTTATCCTCGTGTGCTTCCAAACATGCAGTCTCAGCTTTTTAAATACATGGCATGGCAGTTCTGTGCCACCGACAGATAGAAACCTTCAGCAGGAAACAACAAAAAACCAGAAGAAACCGGTAACATTGAAACCTGGCAATTTTTTTTCATTCTCTTAAGACAATTTACATTTAAGTATTACAGCTGTTCCTGTAGGTTTGCCATGGGTTGGTGTTAATCATGACCACAGGCTGCTGTAACGTGGTGAGGTTTGGTGAGAAAACTCTGCTGCTTGCACAATTCTCTCTGTCGGCACGGTGAATTACTTTGGTGCCCATTAGAAGAAGTTTCAGGTGGAACCTGGCAGCCAGGATGACAGAGCACACCAATATGTCACCGGAGACAGAGGGCCCTGGATGTGGTAGGGAGCAGATCCTTGTGCGTATTTCTTACGGGGACACAGAAGTAATTGCAGCTTTCACACTTCACTGGTTTTGCAATATGTCATTAGTACCTCTATGGCTACTCCTCCAGCTCTCAGGCATTTGTCTAGAAGCTGTGAGCAAGCTCCAGTGCCTCACAGCCTTGCAGCGAAACCCTGGAGGTGGCTCTCGTGCCACAGTGCCCCATATGCCAAATGTGCCTAGCTAGGTAGCATTCAGCACTGGTGCTCCTTCTTTTGGTAGGAGAGGTGACCACTGATGAATGCAATGACCCAAGACAATCTTCTTAAAGCAAGGGGGTTTAACTCCAGGAATAAATATTGTCAATGAGAAATGCTAAAGCAGAAATAGATCTACGTGCATGTCTATTTATAGGACGCCAACAGTGCAATTGGTGGCATGACTGTAATAGACACAGATTTATTCAGGCTGATCCTGTTTGGGGTCATCCTGACACCCACAGCAGTGATGTAGGAGAAATGGATTTCAGTGCTGCACGTCGCCTATCAATACCAGTTAAAAACAGGCAAGGAAACAACCCCCCAAGATACAATAACCACCCCCCTCCATGCCCCCCTCACTATCAAAGACCCAAAGGAGAAAGTCACTGCAAAAATATCAATTTTTCCCTTACTCAATATAAACCATTACCAGTGCTACCAAACTATTTAATTCCCAGTAACGATGCAGGGATTTAAATGAGAACACAAAAATGATTTTATTTTAATTTACTAACAAGGAAACAACTCTCCATCATCTTCTCAAAGAAAAGAAGTTACGACGTTGGAACGTGCTTCAGCTTTGCAGTCTAACTAGCTAACGGACACAAATCCTGGGAGAATCGATTAATTTATTGCAAAACTTACACAAAACGAAACATAAAGAGAAGTCAAACGCTGTTAATTGTTCTCTGAAGCCCTTTCCTATGGACAACATGGGAAACTAAAACAATCTACAATGAATACACAAATATTGTATTCATGGACACAGGTAAGGAGAAGAATCTTCTGTTTCTTTCACCTGTCCCGTTTCCTCATCAAAATCACATCCATCCCACGGTAATCTCCAATAATTACACATGAGATGGTATTGAAATCCATAATTTTAAATCCTATTTACCACTAACATCTTTACTATCCTACTCCCAAGACATTTACCCTTCCTGAAGTACGTGTTGCTGATTGTAATGAATTTTAAATACTTCCAAATATCGAAACAAATCCCTGCTCCGCTCACACCGTGGTTAAGTTGCCACGAGAACGTCACTGCCTATCCGGCTGCGGTGCTCGCTGCAGCGCGCTCTCAGACAGCTTGTCCGGGCGATCGCACGTCAAGGGCAGCTTCCCGCGTTGTTAAATGCAGCACGGCGCAGCTCAGCAAGGCTGCGGGAGCAACCGAACAGGGCTGGACAGTCTCTGTTAGCAAAATTCAGTGTTTTGAATGAAAACACAAACCAGCTTCAATAGAGGAGCAGCAATACAGCCCCGGGGCTGCTTCATCTCAGGGTCCTTGTGAAACAAGGGTTTCTTGGGAAACAACCGCGTGTCATCCAGTAGGAGCTTTACACAGTCACGTTGGTAGTGCGGGACAACAGTGTGGTCAGCAAGACAAGAAAACCCCTAGGGCAGAGCCGAAATACAGGAGCTAAAGCTCCTGGCTCCTCCTGTCAGGCAGGACCTCGTCCCCCTAGGCCTGTAAAGAAGGATGAGCACAGTAGGCAGAGGCTCACTTTGGGGAAGGCTGCACTATGCTGAGGTCTGCGAGCGGGTTTAGTCCTGAGCAGCCCAGTCAGAGGAACTGGCAAAAGCCCGGAGGAGCCAGAGACATCTGTTCACCCCGTATCTTTCAACTGATGTCTCCAAGAGGAGGTGCTGCCAATGCATTCTCTGTTGGTATACAAGTGAAACACCTGTTAGCCCTCTACTCTCACCAGCAGTTGATTACAGAGTTTTGCTGGCCCCTAAGCCCATACCAACCATTTCTCTGCCTTAAATAAAGAAACTTCCTGCTTGTCACTGGCAAACATCACCTTCTTAAAAGGAAAGCTGAAGACATGAGCAGTTTAGCATCCATAATTCACACCCGCCACAGCCCAGAGTAAAACAGCTTAAGAACTTCTTGCAATTTGCTGCTAAGAGCCCTCCCAGCCACAAAAATGACTATTTGGTGAGTATCTTTCCTTTTCAGATAGCAAATTTAAAATGTGAATGTCAGAGGATGTGCATGAGGTGCAATTACAGAGAAAGATCATAGAATCATTAGGGATCGGAAGGGACCTCGAAAGATCACAAGGGGGAACTTCTTTGCTGTGAGGGTCACGGAGCACTGGAACAGACTCCCCAGGGAGGTTGTGGAGTCTCCTT
>JAOXOE010031493.1:0-11884 GCA_028565055.1 Phoeniculus purpureus
TGTAACTTCTCCAGTGAAGTGATCCTGCTGTGGCAGGGGGATTGGACTAGATGATCTTTCGAGGTCCCTTCCAATCCATAATGATTCTATGATACATTAGAGACAGACTAACAGAAACCCCAGAGTTCAACAAAGGCAAACACAGAGCATTGCAGCTGGGACAGAAAAGCTCTAAAACAGGACAGACAGAGGTGCAACAGACTAGAAAGATTTGCTGAAAGAGGAGGTCCTACTGCAGCAGTCAGCTCGTTATCCTAGCAAGGAGGAAGGTTCACTCTATGCTGTACAGCAGCGAAATCTTGTTGTTGTTTTCAACTGCCCAAAAGAAAGGTGCAAAAATAAAATTTTACTACTCATGCACAGAGCAGAGAGAAAAGGCAAAGTTCAGCTGCAAAGAGCTACTACCAGACACTGCAAAAAAACTGCACAGGCTGCCCAGAGAGGTCAAAACCATCCCTACCCTTTGAGGCTCAAAACTCAATTAGACAAGACTTCAAATAACCTTCTCTGCGACAATTCTGCTCTAACCAGGCGGCTGGATCGTGTGATTAGCAAAGGTCCCATTGGATTAAATGACTCTACAAGATAACTCAGCTCCTCAGAAGGACAGGGAACTGCTTGAGAGAGTCCAGTGCAGAGCCACAAAGATGATGAAGTGAAGCATCTCTCTGATGAGGAAAGGCTGAAGGAGCTGGGCCTCTTTAGCTTGGGAAAAAAGGAGACTGAGGAGTGACCTCATTAATGTTTATAAATATAGAAAGAGCAGGTGTCAGGAGGATGGAGCCAGGCTCTGCTCAGTAGCATGACAGTACAAGGGTGAAGAAGGTGTGACCTGGAACACAGGAGGTTCCACATCAATATGAGAAGAAACTTCTTCATGGTGAGGGTGACAGAGCACTGAAAGGAGCTGCCCAGGGGGGTTGCAGAGTCTCCTTCTGTGGAGACATTTAAAACCTACCTGGACGTGTTCCTGGGTAACTTGATCTAGGACATCCTGCTGTTATGGAGGGATCAGAGTAGATTATCTTTCAAGTCTCTTCCAATCCCTAACTTCCTGCGAATCTATGATCTAGCCCAGAACTGATCCTATTAAACCAGCAAATCAGAAACCAGTTCCTGCTGACCTACGGAGTCACACTGGCCTGGTGATTGACCCGAGTGCAAAGTCAGTACAAGGATGGTGACAGAAAACAGCTGAACTCTGGCACCAATATGGAAATGCAGAGGGGTGCCCAGAGCACCACCCTTTTGCTTATCTGACCCTCAGAGCATTATCATGGCATTAAATGTGTTCCACAAAGAGGAAGCTTTTCACAAGACTCGCACTCTGTACTCAGTTCTAAATAAACTCAAGGCTGTCACTGCCTGTGTAAACAACTCACCACTGTGTGCAGCAAAGAAACTCGAGGGAGGAAGCAGGCTGGCAGGGCAGATAGCTGGCTCATACACTTACCCATTGTGTATTGAGGCTCTCGGGTCATTACTTGTTTTCACTGCTATCATGAGCAGAGAGAAGGTCAAGAAGAACACTGCCATGGCAAAGCTGATGCGATAGACAGCTCTGTATCCAACAAACACATCGCAGCTCACAAAGCCATCTAGGTGTGCGATCTGAGTATGAAGCCCATCATCACAAAATCCAGGTATCTGAGTGCAAAAGAGACACCTTGTTGAGAGCTGACATCTATGGTTGCAGTCACACTCTTAACAGTAAGGCTTTCAGTCAGCTCTCTTCTGGGACAGCCACCAACAGAACACCTTGTGCTCAGCCAGTCTGCAAAGGCTTTATTACCATCTTTCTTTCCTCCTGTTATCACTAAGATTAAGATACAAAAGCAGAAGATCTGACAATGAAAATTTCTGGGTCAGGTCAGGTTTTAAAGACTAAACATGAACTTAAAAAACTGTGTTCATTATAGTGGCTATTTCAGCTGAAAACTGTTCAGTACATAGTCTCTTCTCTCTGGGGAAAAGGCACATTTGGGTGTTTGCATCGCTTACACAATCCTTTACAAGCAAAGGGAAACAGTAGTCACCAGCCAAAGAAAGAGCTTTCCACAGTTTTTTCTTGCAAAAAGAGGTTTTCCCCTCCATACCTTTTTTAGCTGCTCCTCCATCCCCGGTGCTAACATAATGCAGGCAAGAACAGTGCTGAGGAGGAGGAGGAGGAAAGCATAGATGAGGCGTGTCACCGTGGAGTTCTTGCTGTTGGGGCAACATCGGCACAGCAAACACGAGGCACCGCTGCACAGACAGGGAATCTGAAGAGACAGAAACAAGGGCATTCCCCTCGCTAACAGTTCCGAGAGAGGAGAACCCAAACCCCATCCCGAGCGGCTCCACTGCCCGCCGGATCACACAGCCGGTTCAACCCCCGTTTCTGAATGACTCCGCGCCTAAACCCGCCTCATCCTCCAGGCTTTGCCGCTGCGGCTCCGCAGCACCGATCCCGTCTAGGAGGGGTGGACTCCACCCGTTCACCACCCCCTGGCCGGCCGCTGGACAGGATCCAGAAAAGAGCTTGCCGGGCCCAACGCGGCCCCGCTCCGTGAGGCTGAGGCCCACCCGTCTCCCGGGGCTGTCGGAACCAGGCCTCTGCCCAGGGGCTGCCTCCAAGCCAGCGGCCCTTGGTGCCCGCAGCAGTGCAGCTCCGGACCGGGGAAGACTAGCCTTACCCAGCTGGCCAGCGAGCAGGCCCCCAGAACTGCTCCCATGGCGCCACCACACTCTACGCCCTCCGACAACTTCCGCCTTCACCCTGTGGCATCAGGCGGGCGCCCTTCAGCAACGCCGCCGCTCATTGGCTGCCTCCGCCATGCAGGGGCATGCAGGGGACCAATGAGAAGGCAGCATGTAGCCGCGCGCGAGTTGTTTACGAACTCTTCTTCCGCCTTCTCCGACACCAGGCGGTCGGAAAGAAGAGGAGTGCTTATTGGTCCGAAGCGTGGAGAACTGGGAGGTTCCTTCGCCGGGACAGCCAATCAGGGAACACTACCCTCTCGCCGGTTGCCAAGGCAGCGGGGAGGGGGAGCTGTGACCGGGGCCTCCGAAGGCTAAGATTCCATCTGACTGTGTGAGCTCTCCCAGGGCACCGCAGAAGCACCGAGGCCCTGTGGGGTCACCGGGCTGGGGCACTGCTGCCAGCCCCACTGACGGGTGTCCCAGCCCACGGTGGGTTGTCCCGGCGCGAACAGCCAGGGCCCAGCAGTTCCTTTACTGAGGATTTGGAGGCTCAGGGCTTAGCCCCAGCGGGAGCTCCCCGAGGTGTGAAAGCATGCGTTTGGTTATACAGTCCACACTGGCTTAAGGAACAGGGTTTCTACTAGTGATTGCAGCTTCAGTTCTACGGCTGCCTGGCTAAATAACTCCGTAGAGAATCACAGAATGATTGAGGCTGGAAAAGCCCTCTGAGCTCATCCAGCCCATGACCTAACATCACCACATCGGCCAGACAGACCACGCCACTGTGGACCTCAAATAAGCCGTCCTTAAACACCTCCAGAGATGGGGACTCCACCGCTGCCCTGGGCAGTCCATTCCAGTGTCTGATCCTCCTTTCCCTGAGGAAGAGCTTCCTAACATCCAATGTAACCCTCCCCTGGCAGCTTCAGGCCCTGCCCTCTCATCCTCGCACTGGTTGCTTGGGAGAAGAGCCCAACCCCCACCTGACTACAACCTCCCTTCAGGGATTTGTAGAGAGAGAGAAGGTCCCCCTTGAGTCTCCCCAGGCTAAACACCCCCAGCTCCCTCAGCCTCTCCTCATCAGACTTTCCCTCCAGTCCTTTCCCCAGCCCCATTACTTCACATTGAAGTGACAGCAGTACCGCCTTTGTACTCTACCTGCTCAGGAGAGGGGATTCATCTGACTCAGGTCTGGTTTGGGTTTTGGTCTTATAAGGAGGGGATAATGAGGAGGGTTCAACTAGGGGGGAGCCAGACCCTGAGTGTCTCATTAAGCTGACAGTTGATCAATGTCTTCTTCAAACCAAGGTGACCTGGCTTGTCAGAAGCCAGCCACCCCTTGTGCTGGTTAGGGAGAACTAAGTGTCTTTCAACTGCCAAGTTCAACCAGAAACACTTTGAGTTAGTACAACCCTAACATTTATGTTACAGTGATTGTCTTTCAAAACTTGGAACTAGATCTTTAAGGTCCCTTCCAGTCCAAACCATTCTATAATGGATGGGGACCTGTAACCCACTCACACTTTTACCCCATCGTGACACAGACATGAGTGCTCAAGCTGTCAAGCTCACATCACATTGCTTCCCCTTTTCCCTTTGACCTTTGCTAAGCGCTGAGCAGGGCCTGTGAGTTTCAGTCTGTCCAGTGTTGTAACAGGGCACTGGGTGGAAGCAAGAAAGCTCAAGAGTCTCTCAGAGGTGAGCTTTTCCAGAGCTCTCAGAGGTGGGTTTCTCAAGCAGACTCTTCTGCATCAGTTCGTATAGGGCTTGGTTTGTGTTCTGAAGGTGCACAGCTGTAAAAGCCAGAGATGTAATCCTTTAGAATTGAAGAAGGGAAAGGAATCATATGAAAAGAGAGACTGTGCTGTTGCTGCTGCCTGAGATGCAGGAGCCTGTGGTTTTGGATTACCAGCACAGAGCATGACTTGCAGTTTGCAGGAGTGACTGTACTCCTTGTCACTTTAGTCTGGGAGAAAATGAAACAAATGAGAGGTGGCTGCAAGGAGTTGAACAACAGCAAGAAGGTGACTAACATTCACACAGAAATGTAGGAAAGCATTTTGTAGCTGTTTAATCGGCATTTGTTTTGCAAAATAGCAGAGGGCAGGGTAGAACTCGTCAGTTCGAGTTGGGGAATATAGTCTAGCTACAGCAATTCCAGTTGCTGCTCTTCCCACTATGTTGGACCCTTCTTTCCTTCACACAGTTTCTAAAACCCCTGCTTCCATTCAGGACAAATAACTAGAATGACAGCTTTATTGCCATCTAAAATTACCAATAAATGACAAAAAGCATCCAGCAAAACAACTAATTCCACAGCAGTTTTAACACTCGGAGTATATGAACATCATGTTAATGGTACCATCTGTCTCTCAATCAGCCTCATTCATGAAGACCTACAGGCTGCTTTCAAAAAGAGATCACAGCACAGACATTGAAACTGCACTGTGAGTCTTCACCTTATTAGCAACCTTCCAGTACCTGAAGGGGCTACAAAAAGGCTGGAGAGGGACTGCTTACAAAGGGCTTTAGTGATAGGAGGAGGGGCAATGGTTTCACATTAAAGAAGGGCAGATTGAAATGGGCTGTTAGGAAATGGGCTGTTCTTTAGCAAGGGTGGGGTTGAACCCTAGAACAGGTTGCCCAGGGAGGTAGTTGAGGCCCCATCCCTGGAGATATTCAAGGGGAGGCTGGACAAGGCTCTGGGCAACCTGATTTAGTTGAGGATGTCCCTGTTCCCTGCAGGGATGTTGGACTGGATGACCTCTGGAGGTCACTTCCAACCCAGGCCATTTGATGATTCTATGATTATTAACACATTTCTATTACCCTTTTGGGTGCACAAGCTGGATATGTTAGAAGGCTTTTGCCACATCCTTTTTGAGTCACTAATTTGTTCTCATGAACATCAGCAGAATAAAGGCAGAACAGAATACAATTCCGTGTTCTAAGTAGTTCTGGGTGAATTGTACAGAGATGTTACTAATACAGTGACGAAACTCACTAAATCCTGAGTTTGAGATGTTTTCTGTACAGGAGGTTCATGCGACTAATAGTTTTGTTAAATACTGTGGGCTCCTCCATTGGATTGTGCCAGGGAAAGACAAAGGGCACCAATATAAAGCACTTTCTTTCCACTGTCAACGTAACAGGAGATTTCCAAGTGCTTATTTTACTTTCCAACATAAACCCCCTCTGATTCTGCATAACATCATCTCAAACCACAGCAGATAAGAGTGAAGTCAGCCTAGTGACTGTCAGCCATGGGAACGAGACAGGATATGGCAGGAGGTTATCCTGGTTTGTACAAAAATACCCTGCTCTGGCATGTTAATCAGCTCTGGCAGCAGAATGAAATGGCACATCCCTTGTCTATCTGTACATTACATCCCATGCATATCTGTATGTTAGTTGAAATGTCAAGGATAAACCCCTTGAAATTAGGAAATACTTAAAGAAAAGGTGTCAGACACAGTCGCTTGAAAGTGGTTCTCTGCAGGGTTTTTGTGCGACAGAGCTCATTAAAAAAACATCAAGCTCGTGTGTTAGCGCTATTCCTGTTCATCTCAAGGGTCTCCTTCTCATGACAGAAGAGCAGAGTTTTAGCTGGTGCTCCCCAGAGCATTTGAGGGTCCCTGCTCTGCATGGGCTGGATTTTTGCAGGGGACAGAGCCTGTAGACAGCTTGTAATCAAAAAATCCTTTAACCATTTGGAATCTTTCAGTCAGGTGAAAGCAACAGCAAATTGGAGTAGCTGTGTCAAAGCAGCTGTAAAAATGACTAAATCAAATTCTCTCTGTGTTTCTAGGGTGGTGTTACCTTGGTCCTATACCCAGGTCTAAACATCTTGCTGTGCTTTGGCCTGCATAAACTTCCAAATGCTGAGTACTACCATCAGCTTCCTACCACAACCTTTCTAAATACTGTAAAGTGTTTGACTTTAAACAGTATTTATCGCTGTGCTTTAGTTGGATATCCCTAAAGAACATTTTCTTTAGGGACAACTGCTTTAATTCAGCAGTTCCATCATCCAGGTTTTGAAATATGCTTTGAGAAGAGCTGTCCAAGCCCTCCATCCGTGAGGAAGTTGGTCACTGGATAATGGGCAAAATACTGCCATGGCTGAAACCATCAGTGGGTTTAATTAGTCTTTAAATCATAGAATCACAGAATTATTTATGTTGGAAAAGATCTTTAAGGTCATTGAGTCCAACCACTAACACAACTCTACCAAGCCTACTGCTAAACCATGTCCTTAAGCTGCAGATCTACTCCTTCTACAACATCATGACGTTTCAGCTGGGTGCAAAAGTATACTCCCAAGTATAAATGTTATGTTTATGGAGCTCCCAGGTGACTTTCACTGAGCTCTGCTCTAATCACCTGCTGCAGGTACAGGAACTCGTTCACCGCCACCACGCAAAGGCCAGCGTGTGCTGCCCGCTGCCACTGGTGACAATCACAGGTGACTGGTGCCACCAGCAGCAGCGTGGCTCTTCCCCGTGCACAGGCTGGCTTTGCACACACAAGACCCTGCAACTTGAGATCAAGAAAGATCCCCCTAGGCCACGGTCTCAAGTCTTCAAACCTGCAAGCTGCTTTCCTCCGCAGCCCTTTGCTCACGATTTTCTAGTTCGTCTCTTCCCCTGACTGCAGGCTCAGTGACTGCATTAGCACCTGCCTCTGCACTTCTCAGAATCTCGACTTTCCTCTCCTGTCATGGATACGTGAGTCATCTTATTTGTGATCTGCTGAGCTGAGTGAGAGTCATAGTAGAGTTGTGCGCTTCAAGGCCATTAGTAATGCTGCAAAAACTTGCATAATAGATTCTGCTGGGTCTGAATCCTGGAGAGATTGAGTAACTGTTTTCTTTCTCACCCCAAGTGACTGTGCAAGCGGGTGAGTCACTGCTGTTATGATAGAGGAGCTGTAATCTTTGTGCCTTTCCAGTCTTGTTTGGCCAGAAATGTATTTTACAGGATACCTTTATTCAGTCTCCTTGAAGGCCTTAGATATCACCAGAGACCTTTTCACTGACTTTTCATTTGAGATCATGTGCTTTAGTCTGGAAACTGTGTTAGTTTAGGTTTATTGGTAAAACAGATGGAGATAAATGTTCACCTTTCTCCAACATCTCGCAATTATATTACTGAGCTGTTTCATCTCATTATTTACAGAAGCATTACTGAAATGTTTTGAAAAGTATTTAAATAATATTAAATAAAAGCTTATAAAAGTAACACAACCCTAGAAAACACAGAGATATTATTTGGTACAAAAGCTCTGCAGTGACATCTGTGAATGAATCGTGGAAGGGGCAGCCATGGGGGGGCTGGTAAAAAGGAAGAGGGAGTGGAAGGTGGCCTTTTGTGACAGGTGAATGCAGTGTCTCTGCAAACAGCAGGGGATGCTCAGACGGGGCCCTTCAGGGAGCAGGATCAGACCCAGAAGGAGCCAGTGATGTTGGATCAGGCTTAGCCCTGTGCTGTGAGCTGGCGGTAACTGTCCCAGGAGGAGCCTTGCAGCCAGGCGCGCTGCTGGAGCCAGACAACTTCCCCATCCGTGTGGGCCAACCAGTGTTGGAGCAGAGTCTGGCATCAGCCCCTGCCTCCCTGGCATGGCTGGACAAGGTTTGGTCAGCCTATACAGGGCATCAAGGTTCCTCCTTTTAGGTGGCCACCTCACAAGTAGGGAGCCACAAAACAAGCCAATCTTCTCGAGCACTGGCCAAGCACACTTACAAATGTTGCTGAGTTTATTCTTTCAAAGGTTTTCATGGTTTTTCCTTGCCCAATATATATATATATATTTTACCAAGCCAGGATTTATATCTCCTGTATGCCTGACCCCATCTCTCCCCTGAGAGCCTGCACTGAAATCCAGCTGGCCAGCCGCCTTCTCTCAGCGTTCCCTGCAGCAGAACAGCCTCTAGTGAAACTGGAGTGGGAGGAAAAGTCAGGAATTTCTGAATTTAATTCTGCCTTGAGCAGTGACAAGTTGGGTGGCTTTAGGTGAGCACAGGACTACATGAGTCAATATGTAATGTGAGAAAATGAGCATCTCCTAAAGCCCTGGCAGGCTCTGCTTGTTCATCCTTCCACACAGCTTAAAGCCAGATGAGTGCCTGACCCAGTTTTTTTCTCTCACACTCAAAGGAGCAATACAGGATCCTACTGACACTAGTCATTTCTTTTACCTGGAGATTCCTTTTCCCCTCTTTTTGCATTGTCCCCCACACTGGTGCTGCTGCTTTCCAAGATGCTCTGGAGCTAGTGAAAGGGATTTTTTTCTCATAAGTCTTTAAAACCACATTGGTCCTCCCGGCATCCCAGCTGACATTTCAGATGCTGCATTTTTGCACTGGTGCCAGGAAGCATTGATTGCATTACAGTTGCTTATGTTGTTGTGGGTTTTTTTACAGAAGGGAAAACAGTTCCTTCCTCTGGTGTCTCCAGCAGAGACTGTTTCTCCTTGAGGAAGGAGTTCACATGATTGTATAGATGCGTCAGATAAATCCCTTCCCACGTTTGATATTTGCTAAGTTGAACGATTGTTCTTGCAAAGCCAATAGCTGGGATGGTTGTGTGATTTAACATCTCTGGAGCCATTTGTTCTTCTGTTCACAGGCTTTAAAGAAACCAAGTCTCAAAATTAAATTCTTCAACTTGGGAAAGGATTCATTAACCAAACACTCTCGACCATCTTATCTTCACAAATATTTTGTCTTGTTTGTTTGTTTAAAGCTGGCCAAGAGTTCCAGAAATACTTTCAAGATAACAAAAATGGGCATCCAGCTCAGAAAAGAGCTCTGTATTTAGAAACTCTGAAATACTACTGGGGGCTGCCTGTGCTCTTAACTCCTCTTTGCATGCTCTGAACCTCCGTGGCGTTGGAGAGTGAGTCACAGCACTCTTCACAGAAATGTTTTTCCCATCCTAGATGATATAGAAAAAGAAGTACCCTAGGGGAGTCTAATAATACAATATAATCACTAGTCACATCGCTGAGCTCAACAGCGTTGTTGCTGAAGATCATCTAAATCAAGTGGTTTGCCGATGGGCAAGAGCTGACAGAGCTCCATGTTCACCACGTCCACGTGTCCCGCAGCAGGAACAGCCACGAGCATAATTCTGGAAGGGAAGAAATGGCAAGAACTGAGGGTTGAGTGTTGGTTTATCAAAGGATCGAACCAAGCAACTTCCTGCTGCAAAACACACTTATGAGCTCCAGGCCTTCACTGCAAACCTCCACCCCCCACTACACACATTTCTGAAACGTCTGCTGAGGGGGTAGTGGCGTTGGTAACTCAAGAGCGTCAACATAGTGAGGTGAATCTCGAACTGGCTGCAGGACAGAAGCCAGAGACTAGTGGTCAATGGGACAGAGTCTAGCTGGAGGCCTGTATCTAGTGGAGTCCCCCAAGGGTCGGTACTGGGACCAGTACTATTCAATCTATTCATTAATGATTTAGATGAGGGACTAGAATGCACTGTCAGCAAGTTTGCTGATGACACAAAGCTGGGAGGAGTGGCCAATACCCCAGCAGGCTGTGCTGCCATTCAGAGGGACCTGGACAGGCTGGAGAGCTGGGCAGGGAGAAATTGAATGAACTATAACAAGGGCAAGTGTGGAGTCTTGCATCTGTGCAATAACAACCCAGGTACCAGTATAGGCTGGGGACTGACCTGCTGGAGAGCAGCATAGGAGAAAGGGACCTGGGAGTCCTGGTGGACAGCAGGATGACCATGAGCCAGCAACACGCCCTTGTGGCCAAGAAGGCCAATAGCATCCTGAGGTGGATTAGAAGGGGGATGGTTAGCAGATCAAGAAGTTCTTCTCCTCTACTGTGCCCTTGTGAGACCACATCTGGTATATTGTGTCCAGCTCTGGGCCCCTCAGTTACAGAAGGACACAGAACTGCTGGAGAGAGTCCCGTGCAAAGCCATAAAGCTGATTAAGGGAGTTGAGCATCTCCCTTATGAGGAAAGGCTGAGGGAGGTGACCTCAAAAAAGGAGACTGAGGGGTGACCTCATTAATGTTTACGAATATGTGAAGGGCAGGTGTCAGGAGGATGGAGCCAGGCTCTTCTCATCGAATAATAGGACAAGGGTCAATGGGTGTAAGCTGGAACACAGGAGTTTCCACACCAGTATGAGAAGGAACTTCTTCCCAGTAAAGGGGACAGAGCACTCGAAAGGGCTGCCCAGGGGGGTTGCAGCATCTCCTGCTCTGGAGACATTTAAAACCCCCCTGGATATGTTCCTGTGTGACTTGATCTATGTGATCTTGCTGTGGTGAGGGGATTACAGTGGATGATCTTTTGAGGTTCCTTCCAATTCCTAATGTGTTGTGATTCTGTGAAACAAAAGGAGCTGTGCCTGACCTCACTAGTGTTTCAGGGGAAGAAGCAGAGTGGCACAGAATCATTGTATCATCAAGACTGGAAAAGACCTTCAAGATCATCAAGTCCAGCCATCCATCCTACAAGCCCCAACCACTAATACACCTCTTCAAATACCCTGTCTGACCATTTATTGAACCCCTCCAGGGACAATGCCTCCACCCCTTCCCTGGTCAGCCCCTTCCAAGGCCTCCCCACTCTTTCTGAGAAGCTGTATTTCCTGTGATCCAGTCTGATCCTCCCCTGGCACAACCTGACCCCATTTAGAATTGTAAAATCATAGAATCATCAGGGATTGGAAGGGACCTCGAAAGATCATCTAGTCCGATCCCCCTGCCACAGCAGGATCACCTAGACCAAGTCCAGGTGGCTTTTAAACATCTCCAGAGAAGGAGACTGCACAACCCCCCCGGGCAGCCTGTTCCAGGGCTCTGTCACCCTCACTGTGAAGAAGTTACTTCTGAATTATATGGAACCTCCTGTTTTCCAACTCACACCCATAACTCACAGAACCACAGAATCACAGAACCACAGAACATTAGGGATTGGAAGGGACCATGAAAAATCATCCAGTCCAATCCCCCCACCACAGCAGGACGTCCCAGATCAAGTCGCACAGGAACATGTCCAGGCGGGCTCCAACCCTCTCCAGAGAAAGAGACTCCACAAACCCCCTGGGCAGCCCCCTCCAGTGCTCCGTCATCCTCACTGGGAAGAAGTTACAGAATCAGTCAGGGTTGGAAGGGACCACAGGATCCTCCAGTTCCAACCCCCCTGCCATGGGCAGGGACACCCCACCC
>JAOXOE010031494.1:0-48534 GCA_028565055.1 Phoeniculus purpureus
CATGACCTCATCCTTGCAAAGCAAATTGAATCTGGGAGGTAAACAGCTGCCAAGATTATCTGCAATTTCAGTCCTTGTGGCCTGAAGCTCCTGAGCCATCTTCTGCAGCTCCTCCTGGCACCAACACTACAACAGCAACTTCAGCTAAGCCTTCCATTTTCTTTTTGTAACGTTCCCACAAACCCAGAGGAAACACTTCCATCCCTTGCAGGGGGGCCTGGATCAGCTCCTCAGCAGTTCACACACTAACATCTGTGAAAAGCAGCTGCAGAGGGTCACAGTGGAGCAGGAGTACAAACCTGGAGGACACAGTAACCACCATTCTTCTTTTTGGCAAGGATTTTGAGAGCTTCTTCCTCATAGCCAGGAGCTACCACACCATCAGATACCTGCAACACACAAGATTTCAGCTTTTCAGCTCTCCCAATGCCAGCAAACAGCAGCGAAGGGGCCATTAACAGCACTGAAACAGAGAAGAGCTTTCATCTGTCAGTGCCACAACGTGACACACACCTTCCCCACCCTTACCCTCCAAGGTGGGCACAGTTTATATGTTCTGAAGTAGCAGATGTCCAATGTCATCCCCTCAAACCTTTTCTCTGCTCCAAAAGAATTGTCTAACATACAAGGCAGCACTGTGCTTCCCCTCTCTCAAAATAAAACCGAGCAACACAGAATCACAGAATCACTTAGGTGGGAAAAGACCATCAAGATCACCAAGTCCAACCATTAACCCAACTGTCCCAAGGCCACTTCTAAACCCTGTCCCTGAGCTCCAGATCTCCATGATATTGAAATACATCCAAGGATGGCAATTCAAACTCCTCCCTGAGCATCCTGTTCCAACATGTAATGGGATGAATACGTTATGTGAAGTACTGACTCCCAGTTGCTGACTTCACAGAATCACAGGACATTAGGGACTGGAAGGGACCTCGAAAGATCATCTAGCCCAATCCCCCTGCCAGAGCAGGATTACAGAACATTAGGGATTGGAAGGGACCTAGAAAGATCATCTAGCCCAATCCCCCTGCCACAGCAGGATCACAGCACATACGTCTCCAAAGAAGGAGACTCTACAACGCCTCTGGGCAGCCCCTTCCAGGGCTCCATCACCCTCACTGGGAAGAAATTGCTTCTCACATTGATGTGAAACCTTCTCTGTTCCAGCTCACACCCACTGCCCCTTGTCCTATCATTAGATGCCCAGAGCAGAGCCTGGCTCCATCCTCCTGACACCCACCCTTCTCATATTGATCAACATTAATGAGGTCATCCCTCAGTCTCCTCCAAGCTCAAGAGCCCCAGCTCCCTCAGCTTTTCCTCAGCAGGGAGATGCTCCCCTCCCTTCATCATCTCTGTGGCTTTGCGCTGGACTCTCTCCAGCAGCTCTGTGTCCTTCTGGAACTGAGGGGCCCTGAACTGGACAAAGATTCCAGATGTGGTCTCACCAGGGCAGAGTAGAGGGGGAGGAGAACCTCTCTGGATCTACTAACCCCTCCCCTTCTGATCCACCCCAGGATGCCGCTGGCCTTCTTGGCCACAAGGGCCCATTGCTGGCTCCTGGTCATCCTGCTGGCCACCAGGACCTCAGGTCCCATGAAGAAGTTTACAAGCAGCAAATACGGAATGGAAAAGGGCTCACACACACACGCACACACACACAAAATCCAAAGAGCTGATTGCAGCTTTAAGTTGGATTTCCACTCCCTCCTAAGCAGGAGTTCCAGTATGAGCACGCTGTATTTATGTGTTACCCAACAGCCAGAGCTGTTTAGCAATGAAGACCTCTGGCACTGAAAGAAACTCCAACCTTCCCAGCTGGCAGTAAACCACAAGGAGTGTCCCGCTGAACATCCCTGGGCCATTCAGCTTGTTAAGGCAGGAGGCTGGTTTGTGCAATCGCTGTGAGGGGTGGTGTCCTGTCACAGTGCCACAGGTAACTGGGAGACTGAAGAAAGAAGCAGAGTTAAGTGCAGTCGTACCAGTGCGGTTATGTAGTTGTTTGGAGTAAACTGTTCAGGGAATTCCATAGGATTTTTGAAACTTGGTCTGAGCTGTGTTTAGAATTGATTTTGTAGCTGTTGACCTTATTGCTGTCTACAGCTACCTGAAAGGAGAGAGATGAGGTTCGTGCACAAACAGCTGCTGCTAAAATGTCTCAGAAGGGACAAGTGATAGGACAAGAGGAAATGGCCTGAAGCTGCACCAAGGGAAGTTTAGGTTGGCAATGAGGAAAAACTTCCTCCTGGAAAGGGCCATCAGGCCTTGAAACAGGCTGCCCAGGGAGGAGGTTGAATCGCCATCCCTGGACGTGTTTCACAGTCGTGGAGATCTGGAGCTTAGGGACAGGGTTTAGCAGTCTCCTTAGGACAGTTGGGTTAGTGGTTGGACTTGGTGATCTTGATGGTGTTCTCCAGCCTGGATGATTCTACGATTGTTGTCTTTGGGAAAAAGAACCCTGCAAGAAGTGCTTGTTGTGGATGAGATTAAAACATAAAGGCTTGGAGCCAGCATGTTCAGCAGAGTCTTGTCTGGAAGTCCCCAACTCCCAGTGCAGGGCAAAGCAAGGAGACACTGTGGGGTTTTCATGTTTGCTCACGGTAAAAGGAGAAAATTCTCGACTCCACAACCTCCTAGAGATTTGACTAATGAACTTAGTTCTAAGGAATGTTTGTACTGAGGTCTGACTTCTGTGGTGCTTTGCATTGCATCCACAGCATGTAAAGTGCCTTCCCGCCATCAAGGTGAGGCCTCTGGCTCCTACAGTCTGGTGCCCCAGTCCTACAGGGATGCCTTTGCAGGCTTCTCTGCCTGTATGCAGGCAGCACCTCACCAGTGAAGCTGTCTGTGGAGTAAGGAGGTGTGGAAGTGATTGCTGGGTTACGTAAGAGCTACACATTTTAAGGTGGTTTCTTCTGGGGTTTTTCTTGAGCTTCCTAAAGGAAAGATGCTGCTGGAGCTATGTGTGGTCTCACCACAGAGTGTGTGTTGGGGGGCAGCGACTCCATACCCATCCATTTGGACTTCTAGGAGATTGTATCCGAGTGGCACTAATATACGGGACCAGGAGAGCCTCTGTAAGTACCCGTGGTGTAGGAACGTGGTGTTTTAGATTAATGGAGCCCCAAAGCCCTTGCCAGTCTCAGAACGGTGTATTCTGGGGCAGCCTTTGATGTCACAGACTCCTCAGGATTGCTCTTCTGCTCAGAGGAGGCTTTCCAAGAGCTGATGCGTTGGTCAATTATTTCTGCTCTTAGACATTGTGTTCTTTGTGCTCTCTAAGTTTCTTCAGACGAGTCAACCAGCCTGCTCTGGTGAGAAGGTTGCTATGTAACCTGACTGACACTGGGTATTATCTCCACGTTTATCCTCTGCTTTAACTTCGAGGAAGGACTTACAGCCCAGGTAAATATCACAATCCCGTTTGCCCTCACAAATCCTTCCTGCTGTTTTCAATGGGCACAGACCATTCACCCAGCTTGGTGTCTGCGGAGACTGCACTTCTTCAGTATGTTCTATCCTCAAGCAGGCAGCAGATGCTATTTCTGGTTTCTTGGAGGCAATGAATGTTGCTTCCAGTGCATCACCCAATGTCTCATTAGTAAGTAATTAGAGAATGGGGTTTATAAGCAACTTGACTTTGAAGAGCCCCAATTGCTATTATTACCGCTACCTTCTGGCAGTGGAGAGGGAGACACTGATGAACCCTCTGATGTCTGTTGAAACAAGCTGAAGGAAAAGGGGAGACCTTTGGAGTCTAAATACAATGATACTGTCCATAAATAATGAAGCTCTTCAGGACCCTCTGTAGACAAACTGTAACTTCCTGACTACAGGAATTCATCTTCATGCTGTCTGTCCTGTGCTTGTCTCTTACCACTGCTCCAGCTGCATTTGGTGACTGTAAATCTCTCGTAGAATGGATTTTGTATTGTTGTAGGACACATGTCAGGGGGCTTGGGGATTTTGGGGGTAATTTAGATGCTTTTTCAGACAGAAATTTTGTTTGAACAAGAAGGAAAAAAAACCACCCAAGAAATGGCTGCGCAGGGGGGTTGTGGAGTCTCCTTCTCTGGAGATGTTTAAAACCTGCCTGGATATCTTCCTGTGTGACTGGATCTAGGTAATCCTGCTGTGACAGGGGGAATTGGACTAGATGATCTTTCAAGGTCCCTTCTAATTCCTAATGTTCTGTGATTCTGTGAAGCCACAAGGTCATTTATGATTTCCAGGCTGGAGGTGACTGGGTTTCTGGCTGGTTCTGCAAAACCCAGCAAGTCATTTGGGCTGCCTGGGACTTTGGACCAAGTAGCCCAGAACGCAGTCACCAGACAACCTTGCTGACGGTCAGGGGATGTGGCAGACATCCAGGTTAATGGCTCTAGATAACTTGCTTTCCAGCTGCTTTGCAGTGTGCTTATGGTAGGACCAGTACAACCAGGACCTGTCTGACCTGCTGAGAAGGTCCTCTGTGCTGGCTCGCTCCATGCCCACCAAGTACGGCTTGGTTTGTGTGTGATTGACTATCTGTGGTGATCCAGAAGGTGCTAGACGATCTGTGCCCGTCATGCAAGTCTGTCCAACAGTATTGGAGTTAACTTCTCCCCTTTTCTCCGTTTTGTACCTAAGAAAGCTCCGATGTGATGGCAAACCCACAGTACCAGTATTCTCTGTGCCTTGCTGTCATTTCTGTTTGAAAAATAATACCTAAGTCCAGCAGTGACTGCTCTCCGAGGCCTAACTCAAGGGTGAGCTCTTGTCCGTTTGGCCATCGAGGGATGTGAGTATCACAGCTAGGGAGCTCTGTGGGCGACTCCCAGGTAAGGCACACCATGGAACCCCCAGTGAGGTTGTACTGGTGGCAGTTCTACATCTGCGGTCAAGGCCTGAGCAGATGGCAGCTCATCTGACAGCAGCTCCCTAGCACAAGTCCCACACCCCTGCTCTCCAAGGGACATGCTGTGTGCCTGGTGCTCGGGCACACAGGGATTTTGAAACACAGGCCATAAACTCAAGGTGTTCCTTGTGATAAGCCCTTCCCATGTGCCTCCAGCTCAGTGAATCACAGCAGGAGGCTTCCTGAAGGACCAGAGAGTTTTCTCTGGGGAAGTGTTGTTGGGGTGCTAGTCATTAGGGAAACTAGGGGTGAGCACTTTCTCCTTCCCTCACTCTTCTCTGTTATGTGAGTCAGATAATCAAACCCTCTTCTGGGACACCTGCCCTTCATCAATGAGCTGAAGAGGGAAAAGGGTTCTTTACCTCTTCCTTTGCTATAAGGAGCTTTGCAAAACAGTCTGCAGAGGAGCAAACGCAGCTCTGCTTCTCCATCAGTGACTGTAGTGCTTGTGTGAGATTATTACAACACTTATTTTTCTTCCACAGCAGGTGAGTTCCCAGTGGTAGGAGCCTGACAGGCCTTGTGTAACTTGTCATTACTCACCAGCACTCCCTACGCTCGTTTAGATCTCAGGGTGTGGTTTTAATTAGCTGATTTTGTAATAACACCCCAGTGACTTGGTGATGGAGAGACTCCCTGGAAACCTATTAAATAGGAGTGTGGTGTCTCCATGGCCTTGCAGTCCTCTCTCAGGTTGTCATTTGCTTCTAGAAATGGGTTTTGTAAGGTTGGTTGTCCCATCTCTTCCCTGTAACTTCCAGACCTGTTGGTTGCATTCATGCTGGTGGATAAACCCCAGAGAAGTGATCAGGCCTGTAGGCAGATGATGGAAACATGCAGCCTGATGGAAGAGGAAGAGTGTGTGAACTGCCCGAGCGGAGAATCCTGTGACAGGAAATCCATGGGGGAATGTCCCAGCTATAGGGGAAAGTGTTGCTTGCAACTCGTTTACTAAATTTGAGCAAACTGGACTATAAGTAGGGGGTGTACAGCCTCCTGTTGGTGTTCTTGTGTACTCTTAGCAGCAGCTCAGTGCTGTCTTCTCTTTTGCTAGGCTTCTGTGGTCTTGAACATGTGTCACCTAAGGCTCCTGGGCTATTGCTGAAGCTGCTTGGGGCTTTGAGGTGGTCTATCACCAAGGTATGTGCTTGCCTCTGTTGATCCTGGCTTCGTGCTCTGCCTTGCAGTATCTAGCAGAATAAAAGCTCTCGGTATTCTTTCTTTCTACTTCTGCGAATCAACCAGCTGTGAAGTCAACCTTGCATTCATCATGGATCAGAGGAAAACAATCTGCTTTCCTAAATCCACATGGCTGAGGGCTTATCTTCTCATTGTGTGCAGGTGACGACAGCTAATTTTTAACTTTGTACGGCCTTAACTTGCAAGCCTTGGGAGTCGGTGTGTTTGTGTAGATGGAAGGTTTCTCCTGGCTGCAAGGAGAAGGGGTTTTAATAAGGGGGCCACACGTAAGTGAGTATGATGGACCTCAGTGTAGTGAGCTTGAGTGCCTACTCTGAGGAGATGTGTGTTGCTGGACTTACTTGAGCAAAATAGAATCATAGAACCATCGAGTTGGAAGGGAGCTCCGAAAGTCATCTAGTGCATCAACACCCCTACAACAAGCAGGAACATCGTCAGCTAGGCCAGATTGCCTGGAGCCCCATCCAGCCTGATCCTGAATGTCTCCAGGGATGGCATCTGGGGAGGGTTGATGGGTCTGCTGGTAACCCGCCTGGATGTATTCCTGTGCAACTTGGTCTAGGTGGTCCTGCTGTGGCAGGGGGATTGGACTGGATGATGTTTTGAGGTCCCTTCCTATCCCTAATGTTCTGTGATTCTGTGAACTTCTACTGTACCAAACTGGGGTTATTGGTGATTGCCAGGATCTATTAGCTGCCTTTCACTGATCATTAGCTGTGCTCACAACTCTCTTTTTCGACTAATCAATCCCAATTCAGTGTCGTGATTGAACGGGATCACGGGAGCTTGTAACTAGTGGAGAAAGGGCAGTGTGAAGCCTGTGAGCAGCCTGTACTGAGGTAGATTTGTGTGTGGGAACCTCTGCTGCTGGGTGTGGTGGGAAATGATTCATGGACTGCTGGTTTGTGAGGACCAGATGTAGATGAAGGTGACCTTGGCAGCAAATGAGCAGAGGAAAGGCCAGGCTAGTAAGGCTGCACCTCTGAGCAGAGGCACCGCAGCTTTGAAGTCAAAAGCTCTATCTCCCCCCTAGCTCCTTGCCTCTGCCAATCATTTTTGATGCAAGAAGGGAAAAAACCGAACTATGAGCTATTCTGAAAATCCTACCCTAAATGTTTTCAGTCTGTGGTGCCTCTAATTCACTTGGAGGAAGCTCAGACATTGATTCTTTGATAGCAAGGTATCCCCAAAAGTTGAACTCGGTCTGGGGGGCTCGTTCCTGGAAACAAGTTTAATATCCAAGAGCTTTGAGCCAAAAATCAGCAGCACAGTCCTCCTTGAACATTATGGAGTGTGAGACTGTCTGTTTCCAAGCTGACTAATGACTACGGATCACTGAAAGGGGGGGCAAAAATCACGAGTCAACTGTGGAAATGTCTTTACTGGAGGTGTAGTGGTGCTGTGGTGGTGCCACATCACCGCTGTTTCCATGGCAGCTGAAAATAGCGCTGCCTGCTTTAGTTTTTCTGAGGGCTCTGTTTTCCAAAATGCTGAGCAAGCATTTCTCCAAACTCTGCACCTCATCCAGGTCCCTGAAATTAGGCACCAGGAGGAATTAGCATATCTATGCTCCTGCCATGCCTTTGGAAGGAATTGAGAGCAACTCAGGGTGGAAGGGGCTGCCCAGGGGGGTTGTGGCATCTTCTTCTCTGGAGACATTTAAAACCTGCTTGGACATGTTCCTGTGCGACTTGGTCTAGGGGATCCTGCTCTGGCAGGGGGAATTGGACTAGATGATCTTTCGAGGTCCCGTCCAATCCCTAATGTTCTGTGATTCGGTGAGTGCGTGCAGTTGTGTGCTCAGCAAAAGTCTTCTGTATCACTGAGCAAATGATGTTCCAGTAGCACAAGAGTCTTTTGCCATTTCAGCAGTGTGCTGTGTTGCTTAATGCTGGCGAGGTCATCAGACAGCTGCTGCCCTACCTGTGGGGAAAGCAGTGCTGGAAGTCTCTACAGCCAGCTTTTCCCTTCCTTCATACTGCAAGGGTGTGCAATGTTCTTAGGTTCTTACTCCTGGTTTCATAGCATCCTCAAATTTGACTTGGTTTGAAGGGCTGCCCTTTGGCAGAGGGCTGCTCCTTGAAAATAAGCAGCCAAGTTGTTTGACTGTTAATAGTACCCACTGCACGAAGGCTTTTCTTGCTTTGTTGTCTCTGTTTTGGAGAAAATGGTGATGCTTGTATCTCGTAGTGGCTGTGACCTGAGCAAAGAGCCATCCAGCAGGCTGTGTAAGCCTGCACTGGTCTGCCAGTGCCCTGCAGCCTTGAGATGAGAGTGTGCGGCTGCAGGCTGCTCACTCAGCAGTCCTCGGCCTGGCTGGGCTTGTGGATAGGAGGAGATCACAGCTCGTGTGGATACACTCTGTATCTGTGGGATCTTCCAGGAGAGCAGGGCAAACACCTGGTCAGTGTTGGCTTAAACAGACCGTGAGGAAATCCCATCTGTTGCACAGTTTGAGCTTGCTCTTGACCTAGGGCCAGTAACTGAAGACACTTCAGACTCTAAGAAGGAAGTACCACATCAGTTCTGCCTCTTCATGACTCACAGCATTACCCCATCGCTCCCCTCGCAGATCTCTCTGGTTCATTCTGTCTGGTGTATATTTCTCTGGCACAGTAGTGCATCTGGTTCTGCTTCTCCACTGGTTCTGCTTCTTCACTCACTGCTGGCGTGATCTCTCCTCCTCCAAGCCCCTGAGGGCACCCAAGCACGGTTGTCTCTGGAAATCTCTGCTGTGGGTTGGCTGTAGCACACACAGTCACAGCAAGATCAGTGTTTTCTTTGGGGTTTTTTTTCCTGGTAGCCAGCAGAATGGGTTTTTTCTTTCTTATCTGGCGCTGACTTCAAGGGAGCGAATGTTCTGTGCTGTCGGATCTGCTCCAGCTCCCCCTGTGTTTCCAAACCAGCAGTGTTGATGAGGAGACAGGGGGTCGTGTTTTACAGTGCTGTTAGCTTTCTGCTGTGGGGACCTGTTGTTCTGACCATGCAACTAGTGAAACATTAACCATGAGGCTGGCCGTTTCTCCTCAGTGCATCAGGTCTGGCCCCTGGTGTTGCCCTGTGCAGCAGCACAGGACAGTTTTCTCCACTCCTGGATTCCTCCCTCGCCTCACACAGTGCTGCAGGTCATCCTGGAAGCCTGTGTCCTACACTTCTTGCAGATCCTGAGATCCTGCTCTGACAGGGGGATTGGACTAGATGATCTTTTGAGGTCCCTTCCAATCCCTAATGTTCTGTGAGTCTGTGTTATCCTCTTAGCTGTTCTATCTTGCATCGCTTCCCTGAGCTTTCCTTTCTCACAGCAGTAACTCAGCACACCCGGAAAGCACCGCTGCGTTCACTTTCAGTGAAGCAAAAGCTCCTGTACTTGGAAGAACATCCCAGGGGAAGGTCTCAGCTTGTGAGTTCTTGGTGCATGGACACAGTGGGTTTTGGCCCTGGAGTCTGCACCTCCTGCTTGGTGTTTTCATGAGTCACAACAGCCACTGCAGTCATGGCTCTACAGACCTGGAGATGTTTAAAATCCACCTGGCCGTGTTCCTGTGCAACTGGATCTAGATGATCCTGCTGTGGCAAAGGTATTGGACTGGATGATCTTTTGAGGTCCCATTCAGTCCCTAATGTTATGTGATCCTGTGATTCTGTGACCTGTGCTGAATGAAATCACAGTTCACAGCTCCCCTGAGGATTTCCTCAGCTTCACGGTCACAGAAGCAGATTCTGCTTTTCTTCCCATGTGATCTGAACCATCAGTTTGCCCTTCAGCTCAGAAGAGCCCTAGTTCTTCAAGCAGAGGAACAAACCAACTGAGGATTGATTGTGAGCAGGAAAATTTGGCCTTTCCCTCCTCTCCCCTGTCAGTCTTTGTGCCCATTTACATCATCCTGGGACAGCTCTCTGCTCTGGTCTCTTTGTGGTTGCAAAGGCTCCTGTGCCATCTGCAGGACTTAAGGAATTAAAAAGCTAAAAGGTAGAATAAAGTCCTCATCCTGTGTTCCAGAACTGGATCTGTGTGGTGGTTGGGGAGTCTGAGCTCTGAGAGCCAGCTGACATTGAGTTATTCTGGTTTTATAGTGGTGAACTCAAACAAATTACCCTTTGGGTACTTCCCAAGGGGAGTGTTTGTTGACTTGATTCACAAAGGATGTGCATTTGCTGAGGAAAATGATTATCCAAATCACAGTGTTCTTTTGAAACACTTTTTTGACTGAATCCCAAACAGCAGCAATCAGGCTTTTGCCTTAAAAGACCTTGGCAAAGCAGAGAAATTAGACGTTTTTTCTCTCCTATCCCCTTGCTGCAGAATCATCTATGTTTGGATTTCTTTTTACAGCCCGGGAGAGGAAGTGAATCAAGTTTGTAAGTGATGTTTGGAACCAATACAGTGAATCCAGCTGTGCCTCTTCCTGGAGCCCCACTAGAATGTTGTCCTGAGGAGCAGGGCTTGGCTCACAGACCCAAACAAGGTTCCCCTCTCTGAAGAGTAGAAACACTTCTCTACATTTAGTAGGAAATGTGTGAATGTAGAGCTGGGAGACATTTAAAACCTGCTTGGACGTGTCCCTGTGTGACTTGGTCTAGGTGATCCTGCTGTTGCAAGGGGATCGGACTGGATGATCTTTTGAGGTCCGTTCCAATCCCTAATGTTCTGTGATTCTGTGACATTTGGGTTTCCTCCCATCGCTATCAAAGCTCACCAGGGAAGCCTTTTAGGCCCTTTTTAGCTCCAGCTCCACTCCCACCATTGGAATGTCCAGACTGAAGGTATGTGGGGCAGGGACTGTTCCATCTCTATTGCTGTTCCCACCTTTGAAGTATTTCCCAACCAATCCAGAGAAGCTGTTTCTCTTCACCAAGTACCACATCTCTGTCAGTGCTTTTGGCAGCCCTGAGACCAAGGTTCCTGGCTCTAGGATCATTCCATCGTGGCAGAACTGCCAGCTCTGCTTTGGTCCCTGGGTGAAGCTGGGCAAGGACTCAGCCAACATGTTTCTCATTTTTGAGGCCCAAAGTTTGTGGCTGGAAGAAATGCCAACGAGGAGAAGCTTCTTTTTCATCTCTTTTGTGCCATGTGCTGAGAGCAGTGAAGTCTTCTGTGCCTTGCCTGGTACTTTGAAGATGATCCTGGTACTAGTGATGGGGTACCCTAGGGTAGGTACATGTTCTTCTCCTGAGGGTGACCAGAGCTCATCAAACCAGTCTGTACCTGGCTTCAAGACTCAGATTTGTTATAGTCCTTGGTGCAGTGAGCAGTCCCTGCTGTCATCACTTCCCCGTACCTGAAGTTTACTCTTTCCTTTCATCTCCAGCTGGGTTTTTTTGGGTGTTGTACCATGAGCTTGAAAGATTCCCCGAACAGTTGAATAATAAGTGTTTGAGCCACGCTAGCGCTCTGAAACGTTTGTGAAGTCTGATCCTGCCATCCCATTTCCAGTGGATTCGCTGTGTTGCATTGAATTCAGTCAGTGAGAGCCTCAGGACTGATGTCCCAGTGGGAAGGGAAGTTGCAGGGAACTGGGCGATTAGATCCATCCCTGGGATTTTCATTTCTGTGTATGAGGAGTTTTTTTTTACCTCTTCCATTTAGTTTCACTGGATGGGTCAGTTGAATTGAAACACTCTAAGGTATTCAAGAAGAACCCCTAACTAATTCCAAATCAGCAATGCCAGGATGACACACACTGTGACTGCAGATACTTTCTTCCCAGCCATTCCCTGTGAACTCGGGAAGTCGGACTGGCCTGGCGAGCAGCCTGACTGTTCACCTCTGATGACAGCTCTCCAGCACAAGCAGTGTGTGGGCAGTGAGGTGGTTTCATCATGAGGAGGAGGAGGAGGAGGAGGCATGCATCACCTTTTGTTTGAGGAGCAGCATCTTTGTGGAATGCCATCCATTTTATCAGCTAGGGCTTGAGCAGGCAGCAGAGGCTGGGTATTGTAATTAGCACAAGTGGAGGCAGGCTGCCGCGTCTGCCCGCCTGCCTGGAGAGGAAGAACCTGTTGAATTTGCTAGGAGCTATTGCTAGCAGGACACGAGCTACGGTTACTGGGAGTACAGCAGCCACCAGTGGATAAAGTAGCTGCTCCAGAGCTATGCTGTCGGGACCCTCGGATATCGGCTGCTGGATACCCTTGTGGGTTAGAGCCTCTGCTTTTGCGTCCTAAGCCCGGGCAGGAAGAACTCACAGCCCTTTTGGTTGGGTTGGCCCAGGATGGCCGCGCTCTGTCAGCACCTGAGGATTCTGCTGTGGAAGAACTGGCTGAGTGTCAAGAGGCAGCCGGTGAGTGTTAAAACCAAGTGATAGATAGAGGAGGAGGAACCTGGGAATCCCAGGAGCTGAGAAGCAAGAGTAGCACAGCAGAAGAGGAAGGTCACAGTGTTAGAAATATTTTGAAGGCTGGTGGGAAGATGCAGAGAGGAAGAAGTGAAGGTTTAAAAGACATATAGATCTGGAGCTTAGGGATAGGGTTTAGCGATGGCCTTGGGACAGTTGGGTTAATGGTTGGATTCAATGGTCTTGAAGGTCTTTTCCAACCTGAACGATGATAGCACTGAGAGATGGAGGTAGGACAGATGTCCAGTGCAGTCCGGTGTGTTGCAAATCAAACACCCTAAATGGTCTTAACAAAAGATAAACCATTGCATTGGGGTGGCATTGTGTGTGCAGGCAAAGTTTGTCCACTACCTTCGTCCCGGTCTGGTTCAATACAGCTGCTCTGATTTCAGCAGGAGCATGCTGCAGCTGACGGAGTTGTATTGCAGCCCATCCTTTTGCTAGTCATCCAGATGTGATGGCTTTAAACTTGCTGTGGTTGAGTGGAAGCCTCAGCAGGTGCAGAACATGCTGACAGAAGAGAAATGTCCATGGAGGGTGTGATAAAAGGATTGAGTGAGACGCCTCGTATCTCCGTGTGCTCCTGCAAGGTCTGTTTGTGCCTGCTCTGTTCTGCCTCTTGGTTTTGGAGCCTAATTTAGAGAGCTGCTGAGTTTATCTGATGCAGCCAGGCTCTGCTCAGTGGCATCCAATGACAGGACAAGGGGCAACAGGTATGAACTGGAACACAGGAGATTCCACATCAGTATGAGAAGGAACTTCTTCACAGTGAGGGTGACAGAGTCTTGGAAGAGGCTGCCCAGGGGGATTGTGGAGTCTCCTTCTCTGGAGACATTTAAAACCCACCTCGACATGTTCCTGTGTGACTTGATCTAAGGGATCCTGCTGTGGTGGGTTGACTGGACTGGATGAACTTTCAAGGTCTCTTCCAATCAGTAGCTTTCTATGATCTGGCTCCTTATGATCCTTTACAGGAGCTGTGCATGTGTTTTGCACTATAGAGCATCCTTCACTGCTGTGAGGGGTGCAGGACAGCCTTTTCTCAGATGCAGAGGAATCCAAGTAAATTACCTCTTCATTTATCAAGAGACATTTAGTAGCCTTGTTAAAGCAGAAGGTTTTAGTTTTATTCCCTTTAAGCCCTCATATACCCAGAGTAAATGCTTGCCTAAGTCCTGCCCCTGTACTTCTAGTCATACAGTCTCACTGGCTTTAATTCTGGCTTCCTGTGGAGTTGAAATATCAATTGTGTAGAAATGAAATGGCAATTAAAATAAAGATCTGGCCAGTGCTCATTATTTTCTGGCAGACATTCCCTGCAACCTTCCTGCTCCAAATGAGGGAGCTGGCTTATACTGGAGAGGGTGCAAGGAGATAAATCCAGGTTGCTGCTCTCTAACACATCCTGATTCCTCTGTGCTTCTCAGTTTCTGATAACCAGTGAAGGTGGATCCTGCCTCTGCTATGGTGCTGGCTGCCTGTGCTGGGGCTGATTGGTAGGTCATGCAGTGGTCTGACAGCAGACAGCTACCACCATCCCCCCGGCAGACTCAAGTGCCTGCCTGCTCTGTTTATCAGCCTCTGCAGGCAAATTCATTAGCTCCTGCCTCTTACTTTACACTTTATGTCATCTGTGGGCTCTCTGCAGAGCCCCTGAGGAGACCATCTCTACCCGTGCAGCACAGGGAGGGCTACAGCTACTCATGATGTATTGAAATCATCTGAAGCTCTGCAGACATGTCCAGGTTGTTCCTCAAGAGTTCAGGCACAGGAGCAATATGTGAACCAAGGGGAACCAGAAATATCAGTGCCTCTTGCTCCTCTTGGCTTTGGACAAGGCTTTGTGCAACTTAGTGTTGAGTTTCTGTCTCTGGAGACATTTAAAACCTGCCTGGATGTGTTCCTGTGTGACTGGATATAGGGGGATCCTGCTCTGGCAGGAGGATTGGACTGGATGATCTTTCGAGGTCCCTTCCAGTCCCTAATGTTCTGTGATTCTGTGATTGGAACAAGGTAATCTTCAAGGTCCCTTCCAGCCTAAACCGTTCCATGACTCCATCTGTCACTTCTAGGCAGCTTTGTTAGTACACAGGGGCAGGAGGGAGAGAAAATGAACCTGCATCCAGGGCTACTGAGGTCTGAGAAGTTAAACCTACCTTTAACACTGAAATAATCCAGCAACTGAAGGCTTATGCAAGCTCCATCACAGGGCTTCATGGCCCACAAGCCAAACTGAGGTTGGTTATGGCTCCATTCCAGTCACCGGGTCCCACCTGCAAGGCAATGTGGTTGTTTTGGGTTTGTTAACTAGGAAAGGCAGTGGGGATGCTGCTGGCTGCCAGTCAATCTGCCCAGGTACTATTAAATCCAATTAAGTTGCAGGACAGAGATACTAAGGGAAGAGCTGTATGAAAACTGGGAAGTCGAAGCACCAGTTTAGCTCAAAATGGGGATGTGCAAAGACTTCCCTGGAGTAGAAACAACCAGAGCTTGTATCTTGCCCCAGGAATGAGGTGGATCTCTTGCCCTTCCTTTAGGCAGCTTCTGACTAACATCAGTTTCTGTGCTGTTACCCCGTAATTTGATTTTAGCCTCTGTGGAACTAACCAAGGAGGATACGTTAATAATAGTGTTTGACTGGGAGTTAAAGAGCATGTTTGGGGACAGATTATAGGGGTGATATAAAAAATAGCTAAAAGGTGTTTGTTTTGATGATGGATTTCATTGCAAGGCTGTGTGAAAGGCAGAGGAAAGCTAAAGTGTTGCTGGATGCTGAAATTCCATGAGTAGCTGCTCTAGAGGGATGTGTGGGGAGGTGCCTCATAGTTTGATGTCTGTCACTTGCCTGTTTGGGGCCATAGAATCACAGAACATCAGGGATTGGAAGGGACCTGGAAAAATCAGCCAGTCCAATCCCTCTGCCAGAGCAGGATCACCTAGACCAAGTCGCACAGGGTGGTTTAGGTTGGAAGTGACCTCAAAGATCATGGATTTCCAACCCCCTGCCATGGGCAAGGACACCTCTCACCAAACTGGAGTGTCCAGAGCTCCCATCCAGCCTGGCCTTGAACACTTCTAGGAATGGAGCAGTCACAAGCCACCCTGGGCCACCTGTTCCAGTGCCTCAGCACCCTCGCAGGGAGGAATTTCTTCCTAGAACCTAACCTCATTCTCCCCTCTTTTAGCTTAAAACTCTTCCCCTTATCCTGTCACTAGAATCCCTCATTAAAAGCCCATCTCCAGCTTTCATGTAGCCCCTTCAGGTAGTGGAAGGCTGCTGTAAAATCCCCTTGGAGCTTTCTCTTCTCCAGACTGAACAAACACAGCTTCCTTAGCCTGTGTTCAGAGCAGGAGGGCTCCAGCCCTCTGATCATTCTTGTGGCCTCTGGACTCACTGTAACAGTTCCACGTCCTCCTTATACTGAAGACTCCAGAACTGAGCACAGGACTCCAGGTGAGGTCTCACAAGAGCAGAGTAGAGGGGGAGAATCACCTCCCTTGACCTGCTGGTGATGCTTCTTTTGATCCAGCCTGTAGTCCTGCTCCTCCTTTCATAGCTGGGTCATCTCATCTGGGATGGTAGGGATGGAGTTGCTGTGTAACAACCATCGTTAAGCTGAATTGCTCTCTGGGATTTGTTTGTCTGTCTGTTTGTTCTTGTGTGCCAGTAAACGTTACAGGAAATGAAAACACTGTTATGGGCTTGGAATTACTTTGGAAAGAGTAGCTCTGGGTGATATGTGCTGATCTGAAAAAGAAATAAATAGCAACATAGGGCTGAAAAATGGGATGATTTTGATGAAAGACATTCAGAAATTGTCGTGGAGGCAGCACAGCAATTTTGCAGCACAGGGTAGTTTGAGCTTAAGTACGGATGGATGCGAAACACTCTAATCTCATGAGCAGGGCAGCAAGCACTGGCCAGCCAGCTCATGCTGAAGCAGCTGGTTATTTGAATAATTGCTTTGCCTAGCTTACAGTACTCCAAGGTCTGTCCTAGAACCATAGAACAGTTTTGGCTGGAAGAGACCTTCAAAATCATCGAGTCCAGCCTTTTCTTAGCCTTATAAACACCACTAAACCCTGTCCCCCAACCCAACATCTACCCTTCTCTTAAACACCTCCAGGGATGGGGACTGAACGCCCTCCCTGGGCAGCTGCTCCAGTGCCTGACAGCACTTTCATGAAAGAAATTCCTCCCGACATCCAACCTGAACCTGGTGCAACTGAAGGCCATTTCCCCTTGTCCTAGCACTGGCCACTGGGGAGAGCAGAGCAACCCCTACCTCTCTACACCCTCCTTTCATGAAGTTGTAGAGAACAGTAAGGTCTCCCCTCAGTCTCCTCCAGGCTAACCAATCCCAGCTCCCTCAGCCATTCTTCATACAACACCTGTTCCAAACCCTTTACTGGCTTGGTAGCCACCTCTTCCCCCTGTCCAGCCCTTCAATGTCTTTCTGGTAGTGAGGTGCCCAAAACTGGATGCAGGACTCAAGGTGTGGCCTCACCAAAGCTGAGTCATTTTAAGACTGATTTCTTGTAGTTTAAAGACTGGTGTTGGACCTCCTGTGTATAGTGGTCTAACTACGCAAGATGATGAACGGACTGTTTTCTTCATTCTTGTCCATTGACATGGTCAACCCTAGTGTTGGACAGAAGAGCTTTATACATGTTCATGGGTTTTTCCAACGTACCAGGGAAATCTTATGTCATCTCTTCCATCTCAGGTCCTATGGAAAAGGAAAGGTGCTGGGGAGTTGGGTTGCTGGGCTCAGAAGCTGCTGGTAATTGGTGTTCAAATGTGACTCCTCATAAATATGGGAAGGAATTCTTTCTAGTGAGGATGACAAAGCACTGGAAGGGGCTGCCCAGGGAGGCTGTGGAGTCTCCTTCTCTGGAGACGTTTAAAACCCACCTGGACATGTTCCTATGTGACTTGGTCTAGGTGATCCTGCTCTGGCAGGGGGAGGGATTGGACCAGATGATCTTTCAAGGTCCCTTCCAATCCCTAACGTTCTGTGATAACATCCCAAAGACCAGAGTGGGAGCACAGAAACAATGAACTACATCAGGTAGCACTGAACTGCAACACAAAAGCACCTCTAGATTAAAACCTTACTTGGCTGCTCAGGTTTCAATAGAAACGGGAACGTTTTCCTGCACGGAACAGCTTGTAAACAGCCTGTTTTCATTAAAAAGCCTCCGTAAGCACAATTCCCTAACAAACAAAAAGCTATCTTCTCTGGGTTTGCTCTCTACAGTTGCAGGAAATAATTACGACTGAATGTGTTGTCTTTGTGCAGCAAAGGAATTCTATTGCAGCTCTTACTCGGTCTTGGTTACAGCATCATTGTGTTGGCTGCTCTCTTGTTCATACTCTTAAGCCTTTCCTCTCTCTGAACAGTGCTTTGTCAGTATAAAAGTCAGCAACAAAGAAGTTATTGTTGCTTAAACATCCAGTCAGTAGGGAAAAAGGTATCATAGTCTGTCTTGCCCATTTTTGTCTTTAAAATGAGAAGTGTAAACATCCAGAAGGTGATCCAAGCAACTCCTTGCTTCTGCTGGACTGCGTATGTGGTACAGTCCTGTGGCTGCCTCCTGACATTCATTTCCCTCAGGGTTTTAATACTTGAAGTCTGGATATTTCACACTCTAGACCATTACATGAGCAAAGGCACAAGATCAGACTCCAGAGATAGAAGTTTAACTGGTTTCATTGTCAGCTACCCCGACTGAGGCTTTAATAACTATTTCCTCTGCTGTTACCAGGTAGGTAGGTAGGGACAGAATCTTACACTTGCTCAAGTCCTCCAGTTCTCAGTCAAAGTGCATAGACATAAGCATTAATATTTAAAGATTCAATTCACTGCTGTAGAGTCTCTTGATCTTGCACCTCTGCTGATGATAATGGAGAAGGGAAGCAGTCATGCACTAGTGTGTTTGGGCTTAAAGTGCAGAATCCTCTTGTTCTGGCTTCTGAAAACAAGGGGGGAAAAGGTCTAGTGACACCTTTTCTTAACACCTCCGGGGATGGGCACTCCATCACCTCCTGGGGCAGTCCATTCCAGTGTCTGATCACCCTTTCTGTGAGGAAGGGTTTCTTAATGTCCTACCTAAACCTACCCTAGTGCAGCATCAGACCCTGCCCTTTTGTCCAGTTGCTAGTCGCCAGGGAGAAGAGCCCGACCCCCACCTGTCTTCCCTTCAGGTAGCTGTAGAGAGTCATAAGGTCCCCCCTGAGTCTCCTCTTCTCCAGGCTAAACATCCCCAGCTCCCTCAGCATCTCCTCATCAGACTTTCTCTCCAATCCCTTCCCCAGCCTCGTTGCTCCTCTAGACCCGCTCCAGTGCCTCAATCCCTTTCTCAAAGTAAACCTAAAACCCTTTAAGAATGCCAGTCTTCACAGATTTATTGAATGCAGAGGCAAGCATAGCGGCTGTCTTGTGGTACTTCTGAAAAGCTGGGGCTCAGAAACACGAGCTGTCGATAGTGCGAATGTGCCACAGACACAGAACAAGTCCCTTCTACCCCCATCTCTCAGGCAGTCCCTGGAACAGAAATCATAGAAACTAGTTTTCAGAATAGGAAGAGATGGTAAGTATGAAGGTTGCAAATGCTAGGTAACTGGATGCTGTGAACGGACTTTGACTGACATTTCATAAACAGATGGTAAAGGTCCTACAGTGTTGAAGCAGCGCAATGAAAGGGTCATGGGCCGAGTAAAATAGTGTCAATGCTTTTGTTTTAATTTGAGACAGATTTCTTGTTAGGAGTTGAGTGAAACTGTCACTGTGTGGGCAGAAACTGCATTTCTGGAGTCTCTGTACAGGTAGAAATTTTATGTAAGATGCTACAGGGAGTGCAGACTTTTTGGTCTCCTCTGGAGATGTTTAAAACCCGTCTGGATGTGTTCCTGTGTGACTGGATCTAGGTGATCCTGCTGTGGCGGGGGCATTGGACTAGATGATCTTTTGAGGTTCCTTCCAATCCCTGATATTCTGTGACTCTGTGATTTTGTATCTCCTTAGGTGAAACAAAAACAACGCACAAGAAGATTTTACCATCAAGGGGAACTTTCCCAGGTCCTTTTCCTGATAACTCTAAATTGCTGTCTTCTGCTGTTGGTGGTAAAATCACTGCTTGCTGCTCTTGGGGAGGTAACAAGAAAGCAGCAAAGACTTACTGCTGTACAGTTAGACCTCGAGCGCTGACACTGCCACATTAGATACTGATTATAAGTTCTCACTCTCTTACGTATCTGTGTCGGTAAACAATTTATGGTGACATGCAGTCCTTGAAGTATAACACAGCTTTTTCCACTGCTAATAAACACCTATAACACAGATCCAAATTAAAATAGCTTCAAAACCATAAAACAGCTACTTCGTCATAAACGAAAAACTTCAGAGTTAACCCAGAGGCACATCTTGAAGGAAGCACCTTGCACTGAAATGAACATGGGCACGGTCTCCCACATGACATCACACTCCTATACTCAATGGGTTTACGTGAATCTTGGACTGAAATACACAACAATAAACTGCCTTTATACCAGCAACCCTCCAGCTTTGGTGATGATGCTCCGAGTGGAATCACTACACTGACACGGCAAAGAGCTTATCACATAAGGACTTTTTTTAAATATATGAATTAGTCCTTCAAATATTATTAGTTTTTCACTAATTGGTAGATATTTGATTTATCTCTTTTGGAGATATATATATCTCCAAATATCTATCTATCTATCTATCTATCTATCTATCTATCTCTCTCTCTCTCTCTCTCTATCTTCAGAATATGAGGCTTATGAACTAGTCCAAAAAATAAATAGCTTGGCAACATTAGAATGGGTTCTTTATGCGGTCTCCTTCACTGAAAGGTCTTACAAATGGACCAAAAAATAGCTGTAAGGAAAAGTTTAAACCTCACAGTACGTACTATATGTGGCAATGATGGAGTTCATGCTTCTAGATCATTACAGGTGGGGAGTGACCCGTAAGATCTCAGAAGGTATCCCATGGCACCACTGCAAAAAAACCTATGAATTAAAGCCAACCTCACACTTCCTTCACACATGCACACAGACAAAACCACACGATACACACAAGCTCAAGAGGCAAGTCACATATAAGCATTGGAAGTTCACTCTCATTTTCATCATGTTGAAAAGTGGAAACTATGAGGTGACACTCATAAGGCTGCTTTATTGGTTTTTTTTTTTAAAAGCCAATAAATGGTTCTTTGGTTCAATAAATGTTCAGAAGCATTTGTCTGGGTGACTCTGAAGGTCCTTTTCCTTCTGGGTGACTCTGAAGGTCTCTTTCCTTCTGGGGCTACGTGGTATGAATTTCTGACTGTAATTTTTAGGAAGGGTGTGAAGCGATAGATTATCATCCAAAAAGTACTGAAGGTTCTGCTCTTGGTAAAATCCATTAAACTACGCAGGAATTAAACTTTTAATGCCACTTAAATTCTTATTTTCCTCCTTTACACAGTAACTGGCAAAAACTTTGACAGTAGCCACTCAGTGCTAGTCACCTAGAAACAGATCAACCTGACAACATCTTTTCCATGAATCAACTTTTCCAAAACATTTCTGAAGGTATAAAGTATAAGTGCTAAAATAAAATGGAATATAAAAATAAATTGCAGCATGTTGTGTACACCACGTCCTTGATACCAGCCAGTTCAGTGATGACAGATTACAGATTTCCCCTCCTGTCAAAATACACATGGAAATTGTTCTGTTCAGCGAGACATTCCAGACAAAACAGACCCATTTCTTTGAGATGTATGTGTTTGATTTACCTTCGTTGTCCCTTAGAGTAAAGTTGGGATTCAAAGAAAGCCCTTCATCAAGGGAAAAATGGAATCTTGCCCCATTTGCAGAGTTATCTTTGTCAGTTGCAGTGATAGTCTGAATTACCTGAAATAAAAATTAACAGCGGTTGTGAAATTTGAATTTGACCCAGTACCTGACCTCAGCAGGATGCTCAATCACAGCTCGTTTTAATTTTCTACTTGGCTGCTGCTAAATTCAGCCGATGAAACGAGTGGGACACCAGCTTGATTTATCTAGCACAAAATAGTTTAGGAACCACATTTCAGAGTTAAGATAAGTTTCCTAACATTCTGATATAGTCAGAACATGGTACCAAGGTTCTGGCAGTCTGCATTGCATCCTAGTAACTTTCCGTGTGAGTTTAACCTAAACATCTGTTTTTAAGGAGTCAAAATTCAGGCTGAGCTGAGATGTCTATGTGTAGCATCACCTGCTTGCCATCCTCAAGATTACTGTTAAGCAAAATAGCAGGTATATAATGGAATCATAGAAAGTATTAGGCCAGAAGAGGCCTCCAAAGGTCATCTAGTTCAACTCCCCACAGTAAGAAGGGACATCTCTAACTAGAACACATTGTCCAGAGCCCCATCAAGCCTGACCTTGAATGTCTCCAGGGTCAGGCCCTCCACTGCCTCTCTATGCAACCAGTGATCCACCACCCTAACATTAAAGAACATTTTCCTCATGTCCAGCTCAAATCTACTCTTTTCTAGCTCAAACCATGACCCCCTGTCCTATTGTGCCCTGCCTTTGTGAACAGCTCTTCCTCAGCCTTCTTATAGGTCCCTTTCAGGTTGCTATAAGGTCCCCCCCGGAGCTTTCTCATCTCATCTTCAGCTCTCTATTTAAAATTCTTGTTAAGAATCAGTTTGACACTGATGGGGAACAGAATAGGAAGAACAGCAGCCACTCCTGGTTTTAGTTTTGCCCAAAAGGAACAAAATCAGATATAAAGCGATCGCGTACGGGAGAGGTCTCATTTCTGGAAGGTAAGACCTTTGCCTTTGAAAGTCCTGGTCTTTGCTAAAATCTACTTTCAACTAAAACCGAGCTAAGCTTTTGGAAGGTGTGACCAAGCAATATTTCTACTTCTGCTTTCATTTTCATGCTGGGTCTGGAGGCTCAAGTGCTAAAGTAGAATTTAATAAAAGTTGTTCTGGCGATACAGGCGGTGAAGCCCACACAGACTGCTGCACAGAGCTGATAGATCTCCTGAGGGAACTGTAAAAGGGGGAGGGAAAGTGCTCTTTAATGAGAATTTTTCTGTTCAGTGTTCAGCTGTAGTCTGTCTGGACTGAACATGAAGCATTAACAGCGTGAGCTCAAGTGGTTTGTTTGGTTTTAAATCTAAGAGCGCACATCTCCACCTCCACTTAAATGAGAGAAGCAAAACAAACACATTCGAAAGCCAGCGGAGCCCAGTGCTTGTTCCACTGACCGTGCACAACGTCTTCCACTATGTTGACTATCTACACCTACCACAATTAACAGTACTGACGGCAGAACTTTAAAAACGTGTCACACTACTCTTCTTGCAGTTAAGAGCAGTCTGAAGCACCCCCAGTCACGATGGGACTTTACCAAAGTCAGGTGGAAAAGTTTAGCAGACGTTAATTGCTCTCTATTGGATTTTGCAAAGGTGGCACAGCTGTTAGTGAAACAACTTCCACATAAACCCACAAATACAGGTTTTTTTAAACTAGACAGATTTAACTGACATCATTGAAATAACAGGAGGCAAAGCCAGACAAAAGACGGAAGGTGATGGAAGAGTAATTTCAATGCAATCAGTTTCCATTGTTACTCAAATATAAAAAATACTGTTAAACACCATAATTCATATTAAATATTAAAAATGTTCTATTAATGTAAATTAAATATTAAAAGTGTTTTGAATGTATGAAACGTTGCTTATAAACCATTAGTGCCGTTTATCAGTGAAACAGGAGCCGTGTTGTTACGTACCATTAGCTTACACTTGACAGCCTAGCAGACAGATTTGCAGCCTGTAGTTCTCTTCCACAACAAAAATTCAGTGACACTTTACAGAAGCCTGTTTCAAGTGCACGCTATTTGGCAACCAAAATACTTTTGATCAACTGCCACAAGGCTAGTATCAAATTTATTTGATTCTAAGACCAACTTAAAACCTCAACGAAGTGCACGGTCTGCATTTCCTGACCTCACACGTGGAAATTCAAGCACTCCCTGAATGCAGTGATGTATGTAAAAAGCAAGGCACCAGATGGTAGAGTGCTCACACGTCTCCACGTGGAAAATAAACACTGCACGAGTCATAGAAGAGGTCAAAATATTTTGGACTGAACGGTTTTTAAACAAAATGGTCCGTCTTGCAGAAGAGGCTCTTGCTTTCTCAGAAGGCGGCTTCTAAGGTCCAGAAGTAAGGAACGAGAGTGTGCGTGTCCTCCTGACACTCTTTCTTAATAGGCCAACTAATTAACACTCTATTAGCGAACAGGAACGTGCACCTAATCACAGCTGATTAACACCAGAACCTCGGCTGCTGTAAAGCTCTCACTTGGCAGCAGCGAAGGAGTGAAACTGAAGGATTATGATATTCTCTTGGTGATAAAAGAATTTCAAGAATGGAGGAAAAACTGTTGAAGAGGTCAGAGCAGGTGGTAAATTCTATTCAAACCCTTTTAGAACTGAATCAATAAACAAGCAAATAGACACACAACAAGCTCTGAGCAGAGGTGTTCCTTGTCACTTAAGAGTGGCTGATAGAACCAACAGCACCCAAAGTCCCTCTCACTGACAGCAAAATGTTTGTACACTCTTGATTGTGAAAATGGTCTCTGTGTGTGTCTGTGTGTTAATATACAGTGATGGATAGTGTCAGGGAAATGACGTAGATTCATTCATTAAGGTCCTTAACATCATCAGGTCCAACCAGCAGCCCTACTCTACCCAGTTCAACATCAGATCATATTCCCAAGCATCTCACCTAAACGATCTTTACACACCTGCAGGTGTGAAGACTCAACCACCTTCCTGGGCAGCTCCCAGAAAAAGTATTGTGTTTTGAGAACGACAGTAAATCTGACTACCAGGTCTAGTGAGATACTTTAATGGGTTCACACTCCACCAGGACAAGCACTGAACTTGGAAGCGTTCACAAAGCCGTCAACGCTTTGCTCCTTCACTTTTCAGAACAAAGCTTTTAAACGTTTTCTTTTCACCTTGCTGTTTGCTCTCATTGCCTGAAAAGCAGTAACGCAGGTTGACAAATTCATGTCAAAAGTTCACTTTGAGAAAGATCGCAAAATTTAATTTCACTACACTGGCCAAATCTTACAGTAATGCAGAAAACCAGTATCGTTCTAGGAGTGAGAGTTCTCCAAGTCTGTGTGTAATCTGGGATCAAATCGCAGCTGCTTTATCTACGCTAACATACAATATCAACCAGTCTTCACATGGAATCTGCTGGAGACACTTATTTTATCCTTTCATGAGGTGACTGTCAGTGTGCAAATGATCAGCTTCTCACCAGCATTTTCTCTATGACATTCCCTCACTCAAGCCCTTAATTTTACTGGCTTTTTTTTTTTAAAAAAAAAGAAGAAAATAATTTGAGCTGTGGAGGAAAAAAGAAGAAGGAGAATTTAATGAGACAGTGAGTTCTCTCCATAGAAGCATCTTCTGAAAACAAACAAATGCAAAAAAATCTTCTAATGACTAACCATTAGTAATTTTATGTGGCATGTAGTAATTTCAAAACAGATTTGCTGAGGAGGTAAATGATGATTCTTACATGTCAATGCAGGGCTGGAGCACCAAGTCAAATCACTACTCAAGCAGAAGTGCCCAACAATACCTGACAGATTTTGATCTTTAGTGATAAATCCTATGAATCATTCTCCCATGACGATGGATAAGTCAGGAGTAAATACTGTCTTTTCGGTGATTCAAAACAATCCAGCTGGACATGCTTTTTAACATATGGAACACTTGTCGTGTTCTGTAATCTTTGTTTATTTGTCCTTCTTTAATGTTGGTTGAACCCTGTCATTTTCTTTCTTACTCACGGCATGAAGAGAATCTGAGTAATTTTGTGGTTTGGTTCGGTTTATGTTTTTTAAACGATTCTGGGTTTGGTACCACAATCTCTCCTGAATCCTTGTGGTGCAATGCAAATGAAAATGAGTGCGTGTCAGGTACACAACCAAGTCCTGTTAGTTTAAGAATTGCATTAGCTTGCTGATTCAGACTTTCCTACTGCACTACTGCTTGTGGAGTCCTTCACGGCAGCATTCACCTCCGATGTTAAACTACAGTGCTAGGAGTCATTAGGCTTGCAGGAGTAGATCTCAGAGAAGCACAATGTTGACCCAAATCAGGAGTAAATCTATTGCAATAAAGCTTATTTTATCCATAAACATGTCTCTCATAAATTTCCATTTGTAAAGCTACTCTTGAAGACTTTAAATGCTGCTAATAATAAACACTAACTACTTACCATCACTACCACCTCTGGCAAACAGCATTTCTGTGCTAGCTTCACCGCGCTCTTTGTTTTATCATTTTCACAATGACTGTTCAATTACATAAATTTAAAATACCAGAATATGTTGAAAGCTACTGAAATCAACACTAAAGAGATTTTAGATTTTTAATTACTCTTTTACAAATTCTAATTCTCGTCTCTTGATTCCCCATCTCAAGGTGAAGAGAGAAGAACTAAAGTTTAGATGAGGACAATGTGAACGATCAAAAGTCTAGGAGGCCTTTATAACAGCTCTTCAGTCTGGACTAGAGACAGCTGAAGGGCAATGGGCTAGAGATATATGAAAGCCATAGAGATAATAAATAGGAGTCAACTGCACGCACTCTCTCTCTCTCTCTCTCTCTCTCTCACTGTCTCCCAACACAAGAATGAAGACATGGGAAGATTAAAAAAAAAAATAAGGAAGAAAAAAGAGCAGTAGGTCTGCCTGAAAGGTGAAATTAAACTGTAAAATGCCTTGCTGCAGAAGGTGGCAGATAGCAAAAGTTTCTGTTTGTTGTAGGAAAAGCTAGATTCATATGAGATGGTTATTAAAGGATTAGTAAAACCATGGAAACTGCATTTGGATCAGGCAATGATCTGTCAATGATCTGAGACCAGGGACGTACGTGGGGTAAGTATCATACATGCTTCCCATGTTCTTATACTGATCTTTAGATGGCAGCTTTTGGCCACTGTTAGAGTCAGGAAGACTTGGGTCAGCCCATAATCTAATGAAACGCAGCACTTTTATACTCTCAGAGTTAAACCCAGAAATATCCCACTGCAGGCTTATGTAAACTGCTTTTAAAGATTTGGTAAGAAAACTGCTATTAATAGTAACACACTCCTAGGGAAAGACAGAAGATCATCACTGCGACTTGCTACCCCATAAAATACTGCAAAACAGCGCAGAGGGCTGGGTACGAGCACTAAGCAAATCAATCTATGCCAAAAATGCAAAGACACCTGGTGGAACTGTTGAATCACGGGCTGCAATGAAGGGCAACGATCATGGGAGCAACAGCTATTCAGTCTCACAGCCGATCCTCCCCATACTCTCACAGTTGTGAAAAATCCATTCAAGGCTTTTTCCATAATGACCCCGGACAGACAAGGACAATCAACAAGCAAAAACTGAGGAGGACAGCCACGTCAAGCAGCCACCTCTCTGAGTTGTGTTTGAAACCTTGCTACCACGTGGCACTCACATCTGCTTCATCCGTCTCGGCGAATTCCATCAAAATTCCATCATTCCATTTTATCTGACGAGATTAAAGATTGGCCTGTCCTTACCAAAGAGAGTTTGGGTACTTCTGAACTGGTTTTCAGCATCAAGATTCCCAAACCATCTTCATTCAGCCTAAAGCAGTTAACAAATTGGATCCGAAGTGGAATACAGAAATGAAGCCAGGAAGAATTACGAGGTGCTCCCCTCATCAAACTGCATACGGATGGCAGCATTAAAATGAACTCTTCTTTCTCACTAGAAGGAAGACAGTTGTGAGACTTACCTGACCGGGCTTTGCATTCTCACAGACAACCACATCATAGTCTCTGGCGAGCTCTGGAGGGTTGTCATTGACATCCAGGATTCTAACACCAACTGGGACATGGGTCACTAGTTCAGGATTATCTGCAAAACACACACACACACGGGGTGGGGGGGATTAAGTCATTTGAAATACTTGATATGCTGTGACACAGCCAACTTAAACGTGGCTTAAATGACTGTATGGGAACTAGGTACGGCTGCAGAGACTTAGGTAACAGTATTAAAAAGAGGTCACTTGCTGTGCTTCATTAGCTATTTTGAATAAAAACTTCTTTAAAAGACTGGGAAGTCTGGTGTGAGTCTTAAGTCACTGTTACATCATAGGAATAAAAAATACAAGTTACTCTGGAACTGAAGGCGGAGGCAGCTGTTGGAGTTACCACATACTGTCATGCTGTAGGTCAAGAAATTATCAACTTTGGAATGACTGGGCAAGTGTCGTCACAGGACTGAGTTAAATCTCAGACATGCTAAAACATTTTTCTTTTCTCAGTCCTTTAAAGAGCTTAGCAAATAAAATACCAAAATAACAAGGGAACATAATTACATAGGCACCTACAAACCTTTGCCTTTGTTGAGGTCAGCTTCTTCACACGTTACTGTGCTATTACACAAAGCTGTTAGTGAGTCTGGCTTTAGGAGGGACATATCAGTTAAAAACCCAACGTTTAAGGACCATGGAAGCATAGAAGATTACAGATTGGAAGGGACCTCAAAAGGTCATCTAGTCTAATCCCCCTGCCACAGCAGGATCACCTAGATCAAGTCACACAGAAACACGTCCAGGGGAGTTTTAAACGTCTCCAGAGAAGGAGACTCCACAACCCCTCTGGGCAGCCTGTTCCAGGGCTCTGTCACCCTCACCATGAAGAAGTTCCTTCTGATATTTATGTGGAACCTCCTATGTTCCAGCTCACACCCATTGCCCCTTGCCTTATCCCTGCTTGAGAGAGACTTTGCTAACTTCCAGAAACCCCAGCATGAAGATACCAGGGAATTAGAAACAAGCTCTTGTTTTCATACTTTTAAAACACTTTTCCTCCCACCCCCTCTAACAAGAAACCTAAAAAAAGCTTCTTAAGATACAACCCTTTTAAAAAGCCTCTTAAGACGCAGCTTCTCTGCAGCTGGTGAAGACACTGATTTCATCGCTTGGCTGTGGCAGGGCTCTGCTTACAGAGATGACACACGGAGCGATCGAATCCATAGGAGAAACCTCAGAACACTAACAAAACACCCCCCCCTCCGACTCTGGGAGCTGATCACTGTACAATAAATACATCCCGCACAAGCACAGCGCAGAAGCCACATCATCTCCTCACTGAACAAATCCCTCTGGCAGTGGCCCCTCCACGTGTCATAGGAATCATCCAGATTTGGTTTAAGGATCACAAATCCGAGCCTGCGTGTGGGAAATGAACGAGGAGTGGTGCAGACGGCACCTCTGCCCTCCCAGTTTGAGGACTACAGGAAGGAGGGTGGCACTGGTGAGATAACCACCATTACAGAGCCACAGAACGTTAGGGATTGGTAGGGACCTTGAAAGATTATCCAGTCCAATCCCCCTGCCACAGCAGGATCCCCTAGACCAAGGCGCACAGGAACGTGTCCAGGTGGGAAAGCCCTGCTCTGCAGCTGAGAAGTTAGAAGGACAGGTTTCTCTTTCACTCTCTAACACACATATTTCTGTTATAGTTAGAGGTCTAATGATACTATTCACTGCTCCCCCATCTATCAACATGATTTACACGGAGGCTTTTTTATCCACACGTCTATTTTATGGATCATCTGAATATTGTCTGTAGTTTATTTACAAGGGGTTTCTCCTTGCCCACACTTCCTGCCCGAATACAAAACAAAACAAGGCTGAGATCGAGGTCTACACAGATCTCTGATACAGAGGGGGCAGATGCGTCAAACAGCGCTGGAAAAAGGGATGAATCATCCCTTCACCACCACCAAAGTACCAGATTCTTGGGGGGTTGTGTTTATTTCGGGGGTTGGATGGTGGGAGGGGAGAGTTGTTTGGGTGTCTCATCTCCCTTCGTGCTCTGTCTGCCCACCTCTACCCTTCTCCACAACGACCTTCTGCAGATGCAGATTGACAGATCGTCGATGCCGTTTGCAGGACGGAGCCAAATCTGCAGCCTGCACGTTTAAGAAGTGAAGTAATGGAAAAGAAAAGTAATGGAAAACGGAGCAGCAACGCTGGCAAGGGGCAGGGAAACGAGCGGGGACTCAGAAAACCTCCGTTTGCTCCCAGCTCTGCTACTGGCTGACCTTAAGCAAAGCTCTTTATCTTCCCCTGCCCTAGATTGACTGTCTGTAGAACAGTGTGATGACACTGGCCCCTGGAAAAGCACCGTGAGCTTCTCCTAAGGCTCTGCTGTACCAACTAGTGCCGATTTTGGAGCACCAGATCATCCTGCAGGTGGTTACTAGGCTTCACATGCAGCGGAGTAGGGTTGATGGTTGGACTCAATGATCCCAAGCGGCTTTTCCAACCTGAATGATTCTGTGATTAGCTGATCTCTGAGCCAGGAAAAATCTGAGCTGATCCAACTGCTACCAGAAACACTGAGTGGGCGCTTTTTTTATTGGAGGAGCTCCATCTCAAAGTTTCTGGTAAGGAGCTTGTAAACCCAAACACAGGAACTACTCACTGCACAGCCATCTCACCAAACAGCAGCTTTACAAGAAGACCAGGGAAATGGAAAGACTGAGAAACCCTCATAGAATTTGATGGGAAAAGACGACAGATGCAAGAACAAGGGCTGCTGAGCTAGTACCACAGACCCACACAGAACATAGGGATTGGAAGGGACCTCGAAAGATCATCTAGCCCAATTCCCCCACTACAGCAGGACTCCCTAGATCAAGTCACACAGGAACATGTCCAGGCAGGTTTTAAAGCACAGACAGTTTTAACAACTAATGGATCTGCTCACACGTTACACACACATGCAGTGTTTATGCAGAGTGTGTAAGCGTTTATATGTTGTGCACACGCCTGCACACAACTGACAGAAACAAACCCCTAGCAGAGAGCTCCCAACAAGCTGCACAACCCAGCTGGCTTCCAGCCTCATGCTTCATCTTAGCAGATACCTTAGGTACACAGATATTAACCCCAAAATTCAAATGCTGCTCTGGCTGCCTGCATAATTCAGCTCTATTCACTACAAGGTCACACAGAATCACAGAACATTAGGGATTGGAAGGGACCTCGAAAGATCACTCAGTCCAATCCCCCCACCACAGCAGGATCACCTAGATCCAGTCTTCTCAATCCACTACACTTTACACTAAAATAACTAGTCACCTGCGTCCTGCCTTACGAGATTAATATCTTAAAGTCTCTGGTTACCTACAGATAGAAGCTCAACACCATCAGTTAGTACCAGAGCCGTGAGTTATCTTCACTATGGGGTCGTTGAGACTTGGTTTTCAGTTGTATTCCTCTCTGTGAGCAGGAGAACCCAGAAGGCAACATAAAGTCTGTCTTTTTTCTCCATCCTGAACACAGCCTCCAAGACCCTACTGGATATTCACTTGGACCCAGCTACAAACGCTGCAGGACCAACTGCCAAGTCCAGACGGGGATCCTGGAGGCCCCAGCAATTTATGGGAGCGTGGAATGACTTTATATTTACAGCAAAAGTCAAGCTCCACAGCACCCCAGTTTGTAAAGTTGCTGCCTTTCACTCCAAGCTCACGTAAATCCACACTTGGAAAATATTTTCCAGCTTCTCCTATTTCTTGGACGGCAGAGCCCTTTCTTTAACTGCTCGGGTGATGCTGTCTCCATCGCATCCAAACTCTGCTTCATAAGGCTCCTGCTGCTCACTCACAGCTGTAAGTGTTCCTGCCCGGTCCACAGGTACCTTTAACTTTCAAAGCCCAGAAGATGAAAAGATTGAACCCTGCCTGGTTCCAACCTGTATTTACTGACTGGACTTTTTGAAGTCAAGAGACCACAGAGCCACCGCCGGCTCCCCAGGAAGGAAAACTCAGTGTGGAGAGGGGAAAAGGTGAGCAGCTCCAGACCAACCACTTCTTAGAGCTCCCTCCCCTCAGAACTGAATACTTGGCTTTGGAAAAGCTTTCTAATCCCGCACTTGGGAATTGCTTCTCTTCTGGAAATATGTTGCTATTTATTTCCACTGCCTTCAGCTAGCTGCCTCTTCCCTCCCTCCCTCCCCTTCTCCTGCTGCTCCAGAAGAGATGGAGGAAAGTCAGAAAACAATGACTTTCAGACCACCCAAACACAGCAGCTGAGGGACATGTTCCTGTGGGAGGGAGATGCTCACCTGGATCTAGGTGATCCTGCTGTGGCAGGGGGGTTGGACTGGATGATCTTTTGAGGTCCCTTCTAATAAAATGTTCTGTGATTCTGTGAGGTGAGGGTGGATAGAAACCATTAAGGGCACTGGAGCGCTCATTTGTGCTCCCAGTTCCTCCACACCAGATCATTTCTAGCAGACTGGACATGTGCACCAAGCAACCTGCAACGGTCTGCCCTCACTGCTTCGGTGTGTGCCTGCAGTTGTCTTCTGGGAAGCAGCTGAAAGCCTGGTTCACAACAACAATATCAGCTTTCCTCTTGATAAATATCTGGCTTGGCTCCTGACCTTCCCAGATTTCTCAGCCGAGTTTCTCTTCCAGCCCTCACTAGTCATCCTGCCAGGCTCGGCACTGCCAGCCCTGCCCCTACACCACAGGCAAAGGAGCTCCAGGCAGGTCCACCTCCGGCTCTTCCCCATCCTCCACTGCAGGATCTCATCCTTTTTAAAGGACACAGTTAATGACAAACGGTTCGTTTACCGCAGAGGTCCCTTTCTTCTGCCAGCTAATTACACAGAGTCACTTGGATGCAGTTCTGCCTGGTGCACTTCAAAATACAAAGTCAGCCTCTTTGCAAGACACTGGATTTGAGTGATGGGGTTTTTCCTTCCCCTTCTGCAACTATGAAAGAATGACGTGAAGAAGAGAGACAGCAAAGCTTGTATCTGCCAGCAAGGCACCGAGAGTTGTCCCTAAACTCACCTCTGCCTTCCCCTGCTTATTCAGTGACCTGCTTACTCTAAACCAGTCGAGCTCAGGGCAAACTCCAGATACCTGTGAGAGAGAGGTGTGAACTGCCTGTGACAGCTACTAGGGTGCTGAGGGCTGCTCAGGTCACTGGGACACCCAGTTAGTCAAGGTGAGCCCAATAAAAACATGAAAATACAGACCTCCAGTTCAAAAAGGGGCAGAGGAACTGGGAGTGACCACAAGGGACTTTCTTCTCCTTCTTCTGGCAAAAGTACAAGCCTGGGTGAGTTTGTGTTTTACAGTGTGAAGACCACAACATGGAGAGAAGGGTACACAGCTCTCCTGCCAGCAACTGCCAGGAGAAGTGGGAAGGAAGCCTGGTTTAACTCATGTGTTGGACACCCTGACCTGACCCTCCCCATCCCTTGGTCAGCAGCAGGGATTAAAAGCACCACAAACATATTTGCAGAAGAAAAAGAAAACATCCTCCCCAGCACACTGAACCTCATCACAGGAGCACTGAAGCCTCCCTGCACTGACCTCACTCAGGGGTGTGGGATGGTCTTACACAGTCAAGGTTTCTGTTCAGGGGACAGTCACCTCTCTGCACCTCTGTATTTTCGTCAAGCCACGCTGTGCCTTGCAGGTCTGAGCATCCTTGACCAGCATCTCGTGTGCTCTTCGCAGAGAGTGGAGATCTCTTTTGTGCAAGCTGAGGGCTGCTGCAGACACAACTTGCTGCTGCCAGCTCTTTTCTGTCAGCAGGTTTCATATGAAGATGCTCTTCATATCCAAGAGCTGAGTCACCTGCCACACACAAGGGGAAGATCTGCCCAGGGGACCCAGGGCAGGTCAGGTACCACCAGCTACCCTGCCCGTGGCCACATTGCAGATGAGGAGAGCTTGGAGCAGGCACATGGCCCCAGACAGGGACACAGCACTAATGACAGGGGTTGATGGGCCACCACAGTGTGTCACTTGCCTCGTCTGGCTTTAACAGAGGTGAGCCCAGGCAGGACACACATTCCCCGTTCCCTTTAGCCCAGCTCCCATTCCTGCACTCACCTTACTGGTTTAACTGATGCTTTTCGTGGCTAAAAAATAGAGCTGGGCTCCTCCCTCACTGCTCCTGGGGTTTCTCCAGACAGAGTCTCTGGCCCTTTCTGTGTGTCTGTTGGCTGATCCCACATCCCAAAGCACACTGGTGCCACTCTGCTGCCACCCATCTACGCAGCAGGGCCACGGTTAGAGTAAGCTCTGAGGCTCAGGAAATCTCTCCTGAGTTTTTCACACTCATTTTGCAAAGGAAAACATCCCCCTTACACACACAGAGCCAGAGAAGCCTCCCCCTGCCCCTCCTGCATCCTTGCAGTGAAAAAACCACCTGGTATCCGAACTCTGAGAATCAAAAGCAACACCAGGAGTGGATTGTAATCAATGAAAACTGAGAAAGAAAAGTCAAAAATCACAGAATCAGAGAGCATCAGAGATTGGAAGGGACCTTGAAAGATCATCTAGTCCAATCCCCCTACCACAGCAGCATCACCTACACACTTTATTTTAAGCAATACGTGCAGTATTGTGCTTGATAAGGTACTAAACCCATGTGAAACTTAAACCAGCACCCCAAAAAGTGCTTTCCAAACACTTCTACGTGCCCATTCCCGCATTTCCCTGGGCCACAGCACTATAGTAATCAAATTTGTTTAGATTGATTACTAAGAAAACAGAGTAAAACACTTTACCAAAGATAACTCCATCTCTAGGGGATCCTGCTCTGGCAGGGGGACTGGACCGGATGATCTATCGAGGTCCCTTCCAATCCCTAGTGTTCTGCGATTCTAGGCAGCAAAAGCACGCCTGAAATGAAACATTAACTCTAAGGAGTCTCACATTAGGGCACTGGCTTTCTGAAACTGGTTCAATCCGCCTCCAGGGAACAGCCTTTATAGCCCACGCTCCAGTTTTTTTTATTTTAGGTTCTTTGCATCTGAAAAAAGCTTCGCTTGCAGCAACTCGGGATAAACCGTGCTGCTGGTCGGCTTCTCTGGCACCTTCCTTTTGTCGCTAGTGACAGAAAAAACAAGCATCGCTCAGGGCTGACTGGCTGTACACATGGTGTAGCTACTACAGGAGGGGTTTCCCTGCACCAGGTCTATGTGCAGCCCGTGCGCTTCTGTGTGGCCTCCCCGCTGCACCTGTGACTCTCTGGCTCAAACACAGCCCAACGTTCAGCAGAAAGGACTGAGAAAACAGTATCGGCTTCAGGAATTGAGAATTAAAATCACAAGGCGTGATCCTGTACTGGGGGATCAGGAAACCCGTGGTGTGAAAGGTTTAATTGTCTGCAGGGTGAGTAAATGCCAGCGACGTCCCACGGAGCACAACGCAGCTTTGGAACGGAGGGGAAGGAAAAGCAGTGCTAGAGAAAATGGGCTGTATTGATAGCAGCGGGGGGAGTCTGATCGGGAGTGCTGGGTCGGTGTTTTGCTCAAGCTCAACGTACAGTCACTACACATCAGGACATCCTTCTGCTGGAGAAAATATTTGGTTCTAAAGAAGCATAGAAATGGCACAACTTGCACCAAGAGTCAGCACTGATCTACCAAAAGGTAATGATGGCTTCAGAAATCAAGCCTTATTTAACGCTGATATTTACGTGTGACCCCCTAAAAGTGCTCTAAGTACAGGCAGCCTTGTCTTACGAGCTCTAAACCAGCCTGTGCTAGGGGCCACATCTTGCCAAGATCATCCCACTCACCCCCAAGTATGTTTTGCTTTGTCACATCCCATCACTCCTACAGAATCACAGAACATTAGGGATCGAAAGGGACCTCGAAAGATCATTCCATCCAATCCCCCTGACACAGCAGGATCACCTAGACTGAGTCCCACAGGAACATGCCCAGGCAGATTTTCAACATCTCCAGTGAAGGAAACTCCACAACCCCCCTGGGCAGCCTGTTCCAGGGCTCTGTCACCCTCACCATGAAGAAGTTCCTTCTGATATTTATGTGGAACCTCCTATGTTCCAGCTCACACCCATTGCCCAAGAGGAAACACTTCACTAGGGGTCTTCATCCTAGCAACTTCACCCAAACAGCCAGTTTAATAACCCAACAGTGGGTCTTCAAGGTTTACAAATACCAAGCATCTGTCCTGCAGCACCGAGCACTCAAGTCACATCCAATTCAACAACTAATAATAATAGCAACGACAACAACAATGACAATGCTAGGGGGAAATATTACCCGTTCTATTACTACTTCTCAACGGCTACTCTCTGAAAACCTAACAAAATCCCACTGAGACAACCTTAAGAGCCCAGCCTAAGGCCCTGGTTGTTTGCTGCAATCGGATTTTATCAGCCTCGACGTTTTTGGCATCCAGGGCATTTCTCGCAGCGCCTGGGTGGGAGACTGTTGAAGCCGCACGGCTGGACTCGAGTCCTCACCCGTATCAGATCCTGGAGAGTTTTGCAACCAGTTTCTCCCCCAGTTTTAGCCCGGCATCGCTCAAGAAGCGGGAAGGGAAGGGGAGGGAGGAGATGTTTAGTTTTCAAGTGAGCTATAGTGTTTTCGTTCCCCCTGACACTTGGCAGGCGAAGCCAAACACTGCATTCCTGCTCTACTTTCTCACTGGGCTGGAATACCAAAGCCGAGCCAAGGACGGCCCTTTCCTTTGGTCTTCTGAGGGGATGCCAAGCACCGAGTTGGGACCGGGGGATGCCCGCACCGAGCCGGGACCCCGGCATCGGGAGATGCCAAGCTCGAGGGACGACCACACCGTGCGGGGATCGGGGGGATGCTGCTCCACCGCACCGGAGCGCTGTGAACTTCCTTCTCCAGGAAAAAGGGAATCTCCAGGAAGGGGAAAGATCGCTCTTCAGGAAGGAGAAGGTTTTCGCACCACCCGAGAGCAGGACGCGATGCCTCCTCCAGACGGACTCCGCGGGGTCCCCGTCCCCGCACCACCACCCGCCCCGGTGGCTGCCCTTACCTTGCCCGCAGGCCCCGCGCTGGATGGCGATGATGGGCGGCTGCCGCTGTCTCTCAGCGCGGCGGCTGGCAGCCCGCAGCTGGCAGGAGCTGGCGTAGGTGACCGCATCGCTACCGCACACGGGCTCGGTGCTGGAGCAGAGGCAGCGCCCGGGGGCCGCCCGTTTGCGCACGGTGGCCGATGCTGGGACCCCCTGGACCACGCACTGCAGCCCCTCACCGCAGGGCGGGCCCCCGCCGGGTCCCATGCCGCATGGTTCGCCCTCCTCCGCCCCGCACACCCGGCAGCAGCCGCAGCCGTCGAGCACGGCCCCGCCGGGGCAAGATGCGGGGAGCGGGGGGCACCGAGACCGGTCGCAGCGCTCGGGGCAGACGGGTGAGGGGGCAGCAGTGATGGCAGCGGGCAGCAGGGCCGCCAGCAGCAGGATCCAGCCCCGCAGAGGCATCGCAGCGGCGGGACGGGATGGGACGGGGAGGGCGGTCAGTGGCGACTTTAAGCTGGGACGAGCGCGGCGCGGTGGCTTTAAGCGGCGGGAGTGGGGCGGCGGCGCCGACGGGGCGGGCAGCGGGGCGGAGCGGTTGCGGGCACAGCCTACCTCCCCCACCCTCTCTTATGGGACAGTAACACCACCACCGCCCCCCCACTCCGGGCAATAACCCCGCCGTTCCCACCCGCCCGGGACCGTGACACCACCCCACCGGGACCGTGACAGCACCCCACCACCTCCTCCCCGCTGCTTTGTCTTTCGGAGATAAACTGGACTGTCCCGTCGCGGAGCTGCTGAAATTGGAGTTGCAGTAGCCACCTTGGAGGGGTTGGGGAGGGGGGCTTGAGAGCTCTCCACCACTTAAGGAATTACGGGAAAGGCGATCTACTGCAAACGTCGATTGTCTTTCTATCTGATAAGGAGTCAAGCGGTTAATGTAAATGTCAGTCATCCCCTCGGGGAACTTCCGAGCTCAGAATTCCCCGGCTCTGGCATGACCTGAGGCGGGGACCCCGAACACCGCACCCCTGAGACCCCGAAGGCACCGAGAATCGGGGCAAGGATGTGCCAGGGTGGCTTCTCCTCTCTGAGGTTCTCAGAAAGCCAAGGCGAGGGGAATACTAGCCATTAGGAGAAAGTTAATCAACTGATAGACAGAAAAAAATCCCCTTCCATCACCCCACGCTCGGGCTGATCGGATTTATCTGTGCAAGAGCCAGATCCTATGGCCAGAGTCCCTTCGCCATATGGCCTTTTGCCACCTGCTCTGAAAGGCAATTTAATCACACAGGGACCTTTTGAGAGGACACAAATCATCTCCCAAAGCTGGTGGGGAAAGGAACAACAAGAACAAACGGCTGGAAATCGAGCACAGCTAATTTTTTAATTACCAGCCGATTAAACTCTTGAACAGACCTAGCAGTCTGTAATTATTTAAGAGTGTTTTCATCAGGCACCAGATAACTAAGGACCTAATGAACTTCCCAAACCATTAGGCCAGATGAAACGTTCAGCATTAGATGAGCTGTGACTAAGAAAATGAAGATGCCAGCAACTGCATTAATACAGAAGCACAAAGTCTTCTCTCCCACAAAAAAAAAACCCCAAAACTGGACAAACCACAGAACATCAGGGATTGGAAGGGACCTCGAAAGATCATCCAGTCCAATCCCCCTGCCACAGCAGGATCACATAGATGCAGTCACACAGGAACACGTCCAGGTGGGTTTTAAACTTCACCAGAGAAGGAGACTCCACAACCTCCCTGGGCAGCCTGTTCCAGGGCTCTAAATCTACAAGGAGCCTCCTGAGTAGGTGGCGACAGCATCAGAATTCAAACCTGATTGTTCCAGGAACATTGAAAAAATTATCTTTTCTGTTACCAAACCGACCACAAAGCCACAAACATGTAAAAAACTCACTTTGCTGCTCGATTATTATCTGCAGCAGGGGAACCACACAGACTCCAGTAGAAGCTCCAGTACAAACCATTTATTTCTGCTGTTTTCCAGTACCTTGGGTGATGTGCAAGAAGAGAGATGTCACGAGAATGATTTGATTTCAGGTGTGACCGGAGCAGTGAAGCTGCAACCTGGGAAAAATTAATGGCAGAACTTCCTTAGTATTAAAATCCCTACAGCATTAACAGTCTAAAACAAAAACAAGCGTGAAAATGTTCTTAAGTTAAAATATTTTTAATATAAATAATGGTAAAAACACAAAATCAATATAATGGTAAAATATTTCCAATTAATTTTTCCATTAATTAATGTTTGATTTCAGTAGCCTTTCTGCCTTTTCAGTGGTGTTTTTAAGTTCTTATTTTGCTCTTTTCTTCCCCCCTTTTAGAATCATAGAATCATCAAGGGTAGAAAAGACCTTCAAGATGATCAAGTCCAACGGTCCACCCCACAACACCTAATCGCTAATATACTTAAAATAGAACATCTTTAAGGAAAGATCAACAGGTTTTAGTACCACGAATCCAGCCCTAAAAAAAGGGAAGTTAATACAGAAAAGAATTGACCTGTTTCTATTTAGAAGCAGGAGCAGAATATTCCCAAACCAGTGAATTGATGTGGAGTTCAGTCCTGCCTGGCCCCAAACACCATCTGCTTCTCTATCCCACTGCCCTTGTTTGAAGCGATAAGGGAAAATCACAAGCAGTGGAAAAGCTCCTTGTCCAGTCATCCTCTCTCCATGGAAGTTGTGTCTTCTGGAGCTTGATGTCCTTCGGTATCCATCATTCTGGGGAGCACTGAACAGAGGCTCCAAATACATCAACAAAAGCCCCATTGATGGAAATGCCCTTGGAAGACTTCTAGCTCCATAAGTCAATACTCCAATTCAAAACCTAAATAAAGGGAATGCCTTGAGAAAGGAGGAGTTCATCAATGGAAGGGGAAGACACTTACCTATTCATCTCACAAATTCCCAAATCTCAAGCTAAATATTTAACTGCTTCAAGAACTACTCTGAGTTTATGGTGTTCTCACACCAACTACTGAAACGCCAGTTGGGTCTACTGACATTCACCCCTGTGTAGGGTTCTGTTCTGTGCACAGTTCAGCCAGCAATAGCAGCTTTGAGCTCTTTTACAGAGTGCTAAAGACCTGTAATAGATCAGCCAATATTGTGTCTTAAATAAATAGCACAGAAGAGGAAGTAGGTTTATTGATAGAGAGTCGAGAGTTAAGCAGTGCAAAGGAAATAAAGTCTATCCCAAGGTCTAGTGTGAAACTATTAGTTAGCAGTTCACTTCTAAGTAAGGGGACGAGTATCAAGCAACCTGTGCCATTGTGGGTTTTGCTTCTTCAAGATCAGGTAAGGATGTGAATTTTAATATTAAAATACATTTTGAGAATAGAAGTGTCACCCATTTGACACGGGTGCACACACAACCGAAAATGCATCATCTCACTTCCCAGAATAGAGGAGACAAGTCTGGGAAGGAGGGTGTTCAAGCTAAGAGATGGGAGATTTAGATTGGATTTGAGGAAGAAATTCCTCCCTGTGAGGGTGCTGAGGCACTGGAACAAGTTGCCCCAGGGAGGTTGTGGCTGCTCCATCCCTGGAAGTGCTCAAGGCCAGGTTCGATGGGGACTCTGGGCAACCTGGTCTGGTGAGAGGTGTTGCTGCCCATGAGTTAGAACTGGATGATCTTTGAGGTCTCTTCCAACCCAAATTAGTAACTTCGTTTACTGACTAGTGTTCATCACCCACCAGAGAACTGTGCAGAGGAGGCTTCTACCTGAATAGCGCTGTAAACCCACAAGTTATTTCCCCCATCATAAGGTTTCCACCCAGAACAGCTCTCTAAGCCAGGAAACAAAAACATTCTCTGAAAAACACTTAAACTTGACAGATTCCAACAGTAAAATATTTAATTTCCTGCTTTTTAAATAGAACTTGATGATGGGAAGCCCCAGACAGAGATCACAAATCCTTCTAAAGGTATCAAAGGTCAGATAAAACTGTCAGGGATTCACTGTTTGCCCTGATGCTCAGCCCTGCTTTCAGCACAGAGGAGGAGAATGTTTGAGCTGGCCAGAGCACCTGTATTCTGAGCAAGCTTAACCAGCTTGGCCTTTGCAGAAAGCTCCTCTAGGTTTCTTCTGTGTGTGACAGCATTTTGCTGCTTCATGGATTATTTTCTCCCAGCTTTTCTATGGGAAAATTCCTGCTGCCTTTAGCCAGGATGTTACACCCCTGGTCTCCATCACCCCAAAAACCCACCTAGGGGTTCACTGTTTTGTTAAATATTAACTTGTTTAATAATAAAGCTTTGTAAGAACGTGCTGGATCCATTGACACTACAGGGGAAAATGCCATTACATGAAGGAGCACGTCTGCAAAGCAGGGGATTTCAAGCTAGGTCTTCTCTTCCAGATGTGCCCCACTGCAGTCACACACAATCACAGAACATTAGGGATTGGAAGGGACCTTGGAAGATCATCTAGTCCAAATCCCCCTGCCAGAGCAGGCTCACATAGACTAAGTCACACAGTCTTGCTGTCGGGCATAGTTCACAAAAATCAGTGATCAAGGTATCTTCTGTACAAGCTCCACAGAAAGTGAATCAACTACCCCAAGAAACAATTGCTCATCTGACCAAATGAAATGCAGATCTTTGGGTTCAGAGGGCGATCCTACAACTAGGAGTATTAGGCTTACAGGCAGGGGCTGTAAAACAACCCTTGAAGCTTCATTAACTAACTCAAAACCCCAAACGTGCTGCTGTAAAAAGGTCCTTGACACCCACCTGTAGAGAGCAGATATTACTGGGGTGTCCTGATGGCTCAGTTACCAGCAGGAGGATGGGGGTGACTGGAATGTAGGGCAAAGTGGTTTAAATTCTTATAAGGTTTGTTCACTGCACATATTGATATGCAAAGTGCAGTCATCTTAAATGCAAATCCCTGATTACACAGTCAAAGGAACCACTTTGAAGAGTGATACTCAACAACTACTACCACCCCTTATCATAGTGCCTTTACCTTGGAGTAACCAGTTTCTTCTTCTCAGAAGCTGTACAGAACATCTGAAGTAAAGATCCACAGCAGATATGTGAGACAGATTAAAGTAGAATAGGACTCAGTTTTTCCAGAGAGCAGCCTTCCATGGAAGACACTAGAAGTACTTCAGCAGCTTGCTGGCTTGGAACATCAAATAGTTATATAGGTTATGGTCCTACATAGGTTACGGTCCAAAATACAGCGTTAAGACGTAAAATAAAACTGATACAGCTGTACGTAGCACAGAGGGCTTCACTTGGAATGGTTTAGGTTGGAAGGGATCTCAGATTGTCTAGTTCCAACCCCCCGCCATGGGTAGCGACACCTCTCACTAGACCAGGTTGCCCAGAGCCCCATCCAACCTGGCCTTGAACACTTCCAGAGGGATGATGGAGCAGCCACAACCCTGGGCAACCTGTTCTAGTGCCTCAGCAGCCACCACAGGGAGGAATTCCTTCCCAAGATTCAAAATAAATCTCCCCTCTTTTAGCTGGAAAACATGCCCCTTGTCCTGTCACTAGGGTCCCTGTAAAAGCTCCCTCTCCAGCTTTTCCATAGCAGCTTCAGGTACTGGAAGGCTGCTATAAGGTCTCCCCAGAGCCTTCTCTTCCTCAGGCTACTTCATTTCATTTTAACTTGTAGGCTGGAAAAGCCCTGTCCAAATTTTTCCTTATTTCTTCCCCCAACTCCAACCTCAACTTAATATGGAGCTTTCACAAGAGCAGTAGTATTTGTCCCACACATAGGCTGGTTTGTCACCCCCAGGTAGCCACTCAGACCAGACAAACTACAACCTGGCTACTCGCAACAGGATTATCAGAGGCAAACACCCATATAGTTCATTAATGCTGTAATTTGGTAGTTTGAGCTTTTACATGCTGGGGTCAGTTCTTTGATATCTTGATTTTTTTATTAACCTCTGAATGTTTCTAGTTGCTTTCTACAGTCAGTAGCACCACATGAAGCCTCACACTTCTGTTATCCACTGAACGGGTTAACAGATTTACTGTTTTGATCACAGCTGCCTGAGGAGCAAACAAAAAGGAGGGGAGAAGGGGAGATTTTCTGTCTCCAACCGCTTCATTGCCCTTCGCTATTCAAAGCTTACTGGAGACACAGTTAAAAAACCTCCACCAAATCAAAACACCACAACTGTGAGGAGCCCAGTGACTTAAACAACTGGAGTGTCAAGATAATTTCTGAATCTTGAAAAATCTATTTGAGTAAATCTCGACTGGCAGAATTTCTCCAGCAGGAGCATAACCTCTAGGTGGTGCTGAAGTCCTGTCGTTCCACCAGGTTAAGGGATAAACCAGTTCTGGAATGACATCCTGGGCCGTCGAGTATCACAGAATCAGAGAACATTAAGGATTAGAAGGGACCTCGAAAAATCATCTAGTCCAATCCCCCTAGGACCACCTTGACCAAGTCGCACAGGAAAACTCACATTCAGCATGTGGATTGCAGAGGTCAGAGCTTCTCTGGCTTCCTCACTGTAACACAGTAGGCTTAAATCTATACCCATCAGGAATAATTCCATTCCCTCTTCAGTGAAGGAGCAACAGCAAGGAAATAGTGAATGAAAATGCACAAGGCAGCTCACAGGGAGACAGAGCAGAGTCATTTCAGTGACCACAGTTTAGGTCTCAATGGGCTGTGACAGGTAACTAAGATTTTAATGAAAATAATCAGAAAGCTGAACACTGAACAGCAGAGATGTGTGTGGTAAGATAGAGGAACTAGGAGTGGCATTTTCAGCTCCATTAATGAGTTTGAACTGCAGCCAGCAATTGCATTTTTGTTCTGAGGTTTATTACCAGGAAGGATAAACTGTAGCTGCTGTACCCAGATTAGCATCTCATTTGGTGCCCACCAAGGGCTTCTCTGAAATATCAGCTCCACACTGCTGCAGTCCAGTTGCTTTGGGACCTTAGTGATGTTTTGAGACCTTTGTAATGTAATAGAGCTGGAAAGGTCGACTTTAGATGGAGGTGGGCTACCAGAGACACAATCCCAGATACATTTCAAACCAGCTCTGGGGCAACTGCTTCTAGCTGGTTCAAATGGAAGCTCAGGACTCCTCTATCAGTCCTATGCAATGGAATAAAATGCTGAGGACAACAGCAGATGCACCGATACCAGTGTAACCGCGGGTGTGCACGTACCTGGAACAGCCTGGTCTGAAGGTGTCGCAGTCGCGCTTCAATTTCCCTTCCGCAACTGGGGAAGTGGACTTGAGAAACACAGTCACTCAAGTGTGGGGATATTGTACTGTCTGCTCTGGACACTGAGGTGCTTCCAGATGTTGTATTGGTGCTGTTATTGAGGTCAGCATCTTTGAGAAAGAACTGTCTTATGCAAATCGTGTACAGCCAAAAAAGGGCACATTGCTCCCCCCGAGCTGGGCTTCTTCCCCTGAGATGGTTTTCAAATTATTAACTTCACATTACTGTGCACCATCTCTTCCCTTCCTGATTGATTTCCCTTGCGGAATGTGGAAAAATTCACAGAAGAAACGGAACAGTAAAACAGTCATTCTGTTCAAAATCTTTCTTGGATAACCCAACCTGATGGAATTTGAAGAACAAAGGAGATATCATAACTGGGTAAAATATAACCTGACCTCATAGGTATTTAAAAGGGAGTACCACAGAATCACAGAGTGTCAGAGATTGGAAGGGACCTCGAAAGATCATCCAGTCCAGTCCCCCTGCCACAGTAGGATCCCTTAGACCAGGTCACACAGGAACATGTCCAGGTGGGCTTTAAACATCTCCAGAGAAGGAGATTCCACAATGTCCCTGGGCAGCCCCTTCCAGTGCTGTGCCACACTCACTGGGAAGAAGTTGCTTCTCATATGTATGTGGAGCCTCCTGTGTTCCAGCTCACACCCATTGCCCCTTGTCCTATCACAGAACATTAGGAACTTTGAAAGATCGTCTAGTCTGATCCCCGTGCCACTGCTGGACGCCACTGAGCAGAGCCTGGCTCCATCTTCCTGACACTTGCCCTTCACATATTTATAAACATTAATGAGGTCACCCCTCAGTCTCCTTTTTTCCAAGCTCAAGAGACCCAGCTCCCTCAGCCTTTCCTTATCAGGGAGATGGTCCACTCCATCATCTTTGTAGCTCTACACTGAACTCTGATAAAACCATTAATGCGGTACAAAGAAACTCAGATGTTCTTTTAAGTTACACAAACTGATTTATTGACAATTTAAATGTGACATATTTACAGCACTGTTTCTAAAATAATTTAACAATTCTCATAGATTTATAAAAGGACTGATAAATAGGAGACCCTGACAATTACCAACCACAAACATTTCCCTATGCTACTGAACTACAACAGTAGTTCTTTTCTCTTTTCTTTTGTTTTTGTATTCCTCTTCCACTTTTTCTAAGTCCCGCAACGGAGCTGCTTTACCTCCACCCGACGTGTAAAATTGTCAATACCAAAAGATATTAATAAAATGAACATGCAGTGTGAAAGCTGTACCAGAGCGAGTGATTCCAGATGTTAAGACTACAGTAAAAATAATGTCGATGCCAAGTGTCTTTCACACAGAATGTACTCGTGAAAAAATAAGCCTTTAAAGGAACTATTGGTTTATCTTTACAGAGGTTAAAACCTACGACATTAGTACAGACGTTTACAGTCACTTCTAATCCTGTGGTAGTTTTCACAGACATCTAAAGAGTCAAATAAAACCAGTCATTTACAAACACCGCAGCCCGGAGACAGCGGAGAGTTAGCTTATGGATGAACAAACAAATACGAAGGTGCTGATAATATTGAAGGTTTTGAAGTTAGGTCCTATTTCATTCTTATCAATGACACCAATTATTCTATCCTTGGACCAACCAATTGTTACGGTACAGCTGTCCGTATCTCTTAAGCAGAAGTAAGTTTGGAAGCTGGAGAGAAGATGGACTAGTCTGATATGTATCTTAGGTTCCAGCAGACAAAGGGAAGTGTCACACAGCTGGAGTATCTTAGGTTCCAGCAGACAAAGGAAAAGTGCCACAGAGCTGGACAATCCACACTAAGCAGCAGCACGAGATATTTGTGGGGTTGGGATGAAAGCAAACATGTTCTCAAAAACCCATGAGAAGTACACAGTGTAAATCCAATACTTGAAATGTAAAAGGTTCTTCCCGTTTGCACCGCCGAAGCCCCGTTTGACACAGTGTACGCGAACAAAGAGTCATCGTTTTAACGACACACATATTGCACAGCCAGCAACACCAGAACACCAGTATCCCTAGCGTCACTCTCCTGCTGTTTAGAACTACGCTAATTCAGAACAACTCCAAGTCAAGGTTCAACAAACCATCAGGCATGGTTTGTGTGTACACACCTAACCCCAAAAGTGTTTCCACAACGTGAGAAAAAACACAGGCACTTTAAAGATCATTAGTGCACAAAGAGTTAATAGGCCACAATCGCATGACGAGGAACAGTTCAGTACCAGTAACGACAACACTGAGAACGAGGAGCTCTTCCACCCATCAGATCTAGAAATGAGAACTGTTCACAGAGCACTAGTAAGAAAAACTGTTCTCCAAAAAGTAAATCACAGAACACTAGGGATTGGAAGGGACCTCCAAATATCATCTAGTCCAATCCCCCTGCCACAGTGGGATCACCTAGATCAAGTCGCACAGGGAAGATGTCCAGGTGGGTTTGAAACATCTCCAGAGGAGACTCCACAAACCCCCTGGGCAGCCCGTTCTAGTGCTCCATCACCCTCACTGAGAAGCAGCTCCTTCTCAAATTTACGTGGAACCTCCTATGTTCCAGCAATACGTTGAGACATTTAAGGAAAGTTAACCGCCGCGAAGCCTAACGAAATGCAATAGAAACCCTACTCAGTTTGAAAGATCTAAAGTGTCCAAATTCGTAAGTCCAATTGCTCTTCTCCCCCCCTCCAAAACATCACGACATGCAGCCCGTTAAAGTCCCAATGTGCAAAAAAAAAAAAAAGGCTCTAACCCACCTTTAGGAGTGCATCAAAAAAATACGCTGGCTATTCCAAATATTATTTTAGTGGAAATTTTACAGCACCATTAATTCGAATTCCAAGGAAGTTCAGAATTCTTGGTTCTGGTAACAAATCAGTTGACACTGTTGATCTAAAAGGAGAAATGTTATTTTTGTGCATTTATTTCCTGGTATCTGAAAAGTCACGGAAGAGAAACAATTCTCATCCATGCCTAAAGAAAAACCTTACTGTAGTTCAAAGTGAAATTCCATCATCACTTTTGTTGGCAATAAGTTCTCTGTTACACAGTGTTAGCTGGGAATTTAGTCACATGGCCGGGTGAGGAATGAAAAAGTTGCTGGTACCTTTGCTTACCCGCACAAGTACTTCTATTTTTTGGTTATTGTCTTCTAGGGTTGTGGTTTGCTTGTTTTTTTTCCTTCTAAATTGTGCAGTTTGGCCCCTCCCTAGTAAGTGATTTACTATCAGGCTTTGAGAAAACGCCTAAGGTCCATTCCTGACCCTCAGCTGAAAGGCAATGTACAAACACATTATATATACACACATGTGTGTGACAGAAACACACACGGCCGTGTATATAAACAGCAGTGTTCCGGTTCACTTTTGTTCTCATTTCCTATCATTTTCTTTGGTTAAAAGTCCGAACAAGGAAATTCAAGGACCGAACAAATGGATCGTTCTCCAAACGCTTCCAACCCTACACATCACTAACTGGAAGGCTTGCATCATCCAGATCCACAAGGCCAGGATCCTGTTCCTGAGTGCCATTTTTACTTTGGGGTTCCAAGAGGCCCCGCTCAGTCACTTTGGAAGCTGATTCTCTTGGAGCGACAACCTGGATCTTGTAGCTCCCTGGCTTGGCCTTGGTAAAAGATTCGTGAAATCCTCGCTTCTCCAAGACAGGGTATTTGGCGTGAGGGTTTGGGACCAGAGGGCTGCCGTGAACGGCTGCGGAATGTGAGGTGGCTGGGGCTGAGCCGGAAGAGCGGAGAGCATGGTTGTGTTCGGAAGAAGGCTCGGTATGCTCCTGGAAAAGAGGAGTGCATGTCAGATGACGCCATTGACATCATGTGGGAAAGATGCAGCAATCTCAGATTTTACTCTCAGAACAAAATTAAGACAGATGATACACAAAGCGAAGCGTCAGCCACGGCAGCGGGAGGCAGGTGCGTTCTCAATTAAATGTGAGCTTACAGCAGTATGTGACAGCAACACCAGTTTCTTCATCTGAAGACATTTAATTTCTCAAATCATGCTCAGCAGCTCTTTAGACTTATATAATCCAGCACATGGAAGTGCTTCCCTTTACTGAGGTGTTAAGTGGCCTTCTGAAGATACTTTAAAAGGTAGTGAAGGTCTACCTCTCCAAGAGAAAAATCAATTTAAAGATATTCTCATACAGCAGGCACTTTAAGTCCTGAAGTAACGCACATTTCACTCTTTCTTGGGGTCCCAATTTCCCCGATTTGTTCCAAACAAAACCTGAAAATATTTACTCCTATCAGTTTTCCAAAATTAGGGGCCTAGAACATAAAGTAATCTTTAAGCTGTTCCTTCTCCTTGTCAAGTTGTTGTGTTTGTTACTGTTAACTGCTGTTCCACTGACCTTTACATAATTCTGTTAGCTTGATACTGTGAAAATAATCTTCCACTGTTTACTTACTGATAGAAGCAAGTTCCCAGACTACCTAGGAACGATTTAGATGTCTGAAGCAGAGGCACAAAGGCACCTATTTAGGTGTTCTAGGATATCCTGCCTGATCCAGAACAGAAAGATTCTTCAGGTTCTGCATCACATCTATCAGTTCTGTAGGGCTGTCTCAATTACCTGGGGAGTGTCTAAAGCAGAGCTGGACGCAGCATTTCAGGCTACGATTAAAGTGAAGTGCCACGACCCAGAGAACACTTTGCTCTGAGAGCTGCAGCTGCTGCCACTTCACAGAATCACAGAACATTAGGGATTGGACCTCGAAAGACCAGTCCAATCCCCCTGCTGCAGCAGAATCACCTAGACCAAGTCACATAGGAACATATTCAGGCAGGTTTTAAATGTCTTCAGAGAAGGGGACTGCACAACCCCCAGGCAGCCCCTTCCAGTGCTCTGTCACCCTCACTGGGAAGAAGTTCCTTCTCATATTGATGTGGAACCTCCT
>JAOXOE010031495.1:0-11882 GCA_028565055.1 Phoeniculus purpureus
CCCATTGACCCTGCTCCTGTGGGTTACTACATGGAGGCTGAGAGACTTGCTGTAGGGAGGTTGTAGGACCCCCCTGAGCCACTAAGAGTTGACCCTAGATCAGGTTTTGTAGAGATTACATTATGGAAATAGTCAATTTCCCTTCTGCAGTCTCTTACAGCTCTCAGCCTTTCCACCTTCTCTTTTAGCTCAGCCAGTTCTGGGCCCCTCACTTCAAGAAAGGGATGGAGGGGCTAGAGCAGGTCCAGAGGAGCAACAAGGATGAGGAAGGGACTGGAGAGAAAGTCTGATGAGGAAAGGCTGAGGGAGCTCGGAGTGTTTAGCCTGGAGAAGAGGATACTCAGGGGGAACCTTCTCCCTCTCTACAACTATGTGAAGGGAAGCTGTAGTCAGGTTGGGTTTGGGTTCTTCTCCCAGGCAACCAGCAACAGAACGAAAGGGCAGGGCCTGAAGCTGCCAGTGGCAGGTTAGGTTGGATGTTAGGAAGCACTTCCTCACAAAAAGGGTGATCAGCCCCTGGAATGGACTGCCCAAGGAAGTGGTGGAGTCCCATCCCTGGAGGTGTTTAAGGATAGACTGTCTGTGACACTTAGTGCTCTGGTCTAGGAGATTGTGGTGATGCTAGTTCATAGGCTGAGATTGATGATCTCAGAGATCTTCTCCAGCCTCAATAATTCTGCGATTCTGTAACCACACAGAAAAAAACACAGAGAAAACAGCTCCAAGCAGCCTAAAATCTTGACAAAGAACGTAGATTCCAGGTCACCTTCAGGTAAACCTCCTGTTTTACTCTTCCTTAAAACCAAATGGCTAAGGAATTGTCTCTTCAGAACGCAATGGGATTCACTGCAGCACAAAGGATGGTTAACGAGAAAAAACAGATCACTTCTTCCACTCACTGCCTTCCTATTTGCAGCTCTGAGCTCATACTCCAGGTTTCTTGTTCTAGCAAAATGTGGCGTTTGGTAGGGTAGGGAATTACTGCCTTGAGCACTTTACCTTTTCTAGCAGTGGTAAAAAGCAAGACATCAGATTTTCTTCTTCTATCAAATGAGCTTCTCAGAGAAAAGCACAGGTCGATAAAATAAGGCAGTACAGAGTTTATGCTGCAACTACAAGGTACTGGAAAAAGAAGCATCTTTGCCCGCAACCTCTGAGTGTGATTTAGCACCATCAGAAAATGTTTGTGATCATAAAGAGAAGTAGAAGCTAGAGTACAAATGTTTTCTTTACATTTAGGAGAGGGTGCAGGGAGCTGGGGGATATCAAATGCAACCATTCTGTATCTTTTCCCACTACCTGTTTCAAATTTATTTCCTTTATTGGTTTTTTGCCAAGGCTTTCATTTTCTGTTGGAACCAAAGGATTCAGTTCATGAAATCCTCCGTAATCTAATCAACAGTGGTGTGTGCACGGTTAAGAGAACTTTGCTGTAAATATTAACACTAGATACAGGGAAACCAAACATACTGAAAAACCCTGTCCTACACCATAGGGTATCGTTCACGTTCTGCTTCTTGAAGGGCAGCATATTCCCTGATCCTGAGAAGGAATTCTTTAACAGTCTTATTTCGTACTCTTCCCAGCAACAAACAGGACGGGCGTGAGACACAGTCACTGACTGAAAGCTACTCTGCACATCCCAGGAAGTCTTCTCTCCCCCCGTTCTTCAAGGGCTTTTATTATTTTAAACAGTACAATTAACTTCTGAATTCTTACCCTACTTCATGAATTCGAGGGGGTGTTTTTCCCCCTCCCCATGTAATTCTTGTGAAATAGCAGGCACTTAAGATTTCAGATTTATCACTATCAGTTTTATACCCCAAGACCACCAGCAATACATGTTTGCTATTCGCTTGCTTTTAAGAAGAAGAGTGGGTTTGTATAAACAGCCCTACAGCACTCTACATCTGCGAGTGGCCCTCTCCTCTAGAAACTTCTGCCTAATTGCTGCAGACAGATGTTCTCCTGCTGTAGAAACCACAGAGGCTCCTGCCATTTTAGTTACCAGCTTAAAGTTGCTCCTTTCCCTAATTCAAATGCCTAAAAAGCCTCACACACAGCAGAAATCCAGGGATTCACCTCACCTTCACAGGCACAGTTTGGCATCCCCAACACAAGGACATGGACCTCTTGGAGCAGGTCTAGATGAGGCCGTGAAGAAGCTCCAAGGGTGGAACCCCTCTGTTGTAAGGCCAGGCTTCTGAAAGAGTTGGGGTGTTCAGCTGGAGAAGAGAAGGCTCTGGAGAAACCTTAACGGTACCTTTCAGCATCTGAATGGAGCTACAAGAAAGCTGGAGAGGGACCTTTGACAGTGAGAAATTAGGCATAAATTCCTCCCTGTGAGGGTGCTGAGGCACCGTTAACAGGTTGCCCAGGGAAGTTGTGGCTGCTCCAGCCCTGGAAGTGTTCAAGGCCAGGTTGGATGGGGCTGTGGGTCTGGTGAGAGGTGTTCCTGCCCGTGGCAGTGGGTTGGAACTAGATGATCTCTGCAGTACCCCCCAACCTAAACCATTCTGTGATTCTATGCTTTTCCTAAATGCAACGTTTCTAAATATCCCCTCTAGCTGCTCAGTGGCATTTGCCTTGTCAGGAGACCCCCAGATAACTACCTGTTATACTCTGCTGTACAGATCACAGTAGAGCTTTTCTACAAGTGCGTGAAATTCTGTTCCTCTGTCATGAATCTACCCGGCTCTAGTTATACAAACCTAACCTGTTACCAGTCTGTCAGGACCAGTGAGAACCAGTGGATTAGCATGAATGAAGCACACACAGATGACATGTAGTCTCTACTAATACCTTTGCTTTTCTCAGCTGCTGCCACTGTTCCTGCTTCTGGAAAGGAAAAGAATGTCTGGCTTTAAGCATTTAACAAGAGCTTCCTGCGCCACTTATTTCTTCCTTGAATCTGCATAGCCACGAGATTTGCCTCACTACATCCCAGTGGTAGAGAGCAATAAGATCTCCCCACAGCCTCCTCTTACCATCATGTGAGAAAAGTTTCTTCTACTCTCTCATCTCAGTTGCACGACAACGAATCAATAATCTGTAACTGGAGCTATTCGTCTCGGCAGATTTACGTCGGTAATTTGTAAGACTTTGAAATATAAAACATCCTCAGGTTCCACTTGGGCATCTGGCATCTTGCAGACAAACATGCCATCATAAGACATCACACCATGCTTTGATCTGTGAAGTTTCCCATGCATGAAGTGATTTTTAGAATGCAGTTGCCTCAGAGCACACAATCTTTTTTTAAATCCCACAGTTAAAAATACACACTTTAAAGGCCCAAAATAGATAATGAGTGCGATGTGTCTGACAGCAAGACCAGTAAGGATGAGAGCACGAGCCTCACCCTAGGCTGGGAGTCAAGGACAACCCAAGGCAGCAGCTGCGGAGAGCGGTCCTACACTAACATGTATTTTCCTCAGCCTGTCCAAGTCACCTCTGCATTCTCTCTATGATCCTGTCCCTGAACTGTGCTTTACTTCTCCAAATATTTGTGTGGCAGAAAACTGACTCATCTGAAAGAGGAACAAAAGCAGTCTGCTGCAAATTCGGTTCTCTCAGCCCCATCAGCCCTGCAATTACTACCTGGCATCAGCACAGTGATGAGAACTCAAGTGAACACCACCGCCAGACCAATCTGCATGGCAAGCCTGCCCAGGAGAAAAACCCAAGTCCTTGGGCTTGGTTGTCTTGGTTGGTTTAAACCACAGGATAGATCTCACACATGAATAACTCTAATAATGAACCACTACTGCACAGAAGCGATCCAGGACTTCTCTAAAGGCGTCACTGGCAAAGCAACAGCTGGCAAAGTTGGCAATGAATTAAGTCAGACTGGCAAAGTATTTGAGCAGCCGGGCTCCTGAACCACCCTGCAGGGGGATGAAAAACAAAGCACAAAGGGAAAACCCCAACGCAACCTTACAGATACGATGTCTCCCACAGCGAACTGATGGGGCAGTCAAAATGGTTGTGGTGTACGGGCAACAAAGGTTAAACACCGCAGACATTTCAGGAACATGCCCCTTCCCATTCTAAGACTAAAGGGCTTGACAAAAAAGCTTGACATCAAGAAAAGAAACTGTCCTCTTACCCTCCTGTTTACACTTCTATTCACTGGAAAAGCAGATGTTTGTGGATAAACTGAAAGAAAACACTGCTGCCCTGACCCTGTTATGTCTTCAAGAAACACTGCAGATTTTTTATGGGACTGGTGATTAAGATCATGAACTATGTGTTTTTTCCCAACTGGTATTGTTAGAGGCTGCTCTCATTCACAAAGCCGCCTACAAATGGTCGGATGGATCCTGGCCAGTCCAAAATAGCACAATAATACCAGCTTTTTCCAGTTAATGCAGGCAAGGCATGAATGTAATTAGGCTCAGTTCATTTTCATGTCGCTGTTAAATATAAAAACCATTTCACAGATGGGAAACCGATGCTGGAAACTGACTTTTGAGAGTCCAACGGATTTTTAGCCGTCAAGTCCAAAATCCCTCATATCAAACACCAGCCATCCTTTACGTGGCTATTAATTAAAGGATTTAGTTTAAGATAACACGTTTCAGTCTCCAAGAGACTCTGCACTTCAGGACAAAGCTGGAGAACAGGGTGGCACCTCAGGTTTTCGTCCCTACAAGAAGTGTAGGCAGAGAAGTGATGGCCCCAGACGACTGCAACAGACTAACAAAAGAAATGAAAATCACTGTGGTCCCCAAATGTGACCTGTTTTTAATTACTGTTGAAATTGAAAAAGGGTCTGTATTTCTATTTGGGTCACTAACTGAACCTACAACATAGCTCTGCGTTTCCATGACACCAAAGGTCACTACAACACACAGGGCAAGGTACAGGGCTGGACACAAGTGTTTGGATTCTCCTAAATTCTCCAGTCCAGTGGAGGGTGACTCTAGGTTCTGGGCTCTGATCCATGAACAGGCACAGTTAAGTGCCATGTCCTAGTACCGCTTTCTTTTTCCACTTGGATGCAATGAAAGGTGAGTCTAAATGCAGCTGCAGCCTTCCATCTATCAGGTCAATACACACTGCCCTACAGTGATTTTTCACAATCTGTAGAGCAAAGGTGGGAGACAAGAGGCATTAACTAAACCTACCCGTAACTAAGGGAAGTGCTGAGCGAGAGAAATGAAAAATCAGATTACAAGTAGCAGAACAGCCAGGAGCAAACTGCACTATGTCCTTGAAGCAAGGGATCGCTCAAATGGCATTCCTTCCACCTTCATAGGCTTTGGATAATTATCTCCTGAGATTACTAAATTCCATTAAACCTTCTCAGACCCTACTACAAATACCACTGTAGAAAGAGTATGCTTTCCTTTATGGGAGGTGTCAGTCCTGCGGAGGTCACATTGCTGACTAGAAGTCACTTTGAGAAAGAACCTGCACGTTGGCTGAGGCAAGACAACAGCCAGCAGTTAGCCTATACAGCACACATCCTTCAAAGGCTGCAGTGCTCCCCGTAAGAGGTCACTAAACAACTGGGTAAAATGAAACCAGTGACATCCACACACATCCAAACCCTGAAAACGCTGCACTACAAATGGCTGCTCTGAAGGATGTAAATGCTAACAAAACACCCCACTGCCTAGAACACAATGTTCTCGAGCGTATCACAGCCAGTGTGACATCCTTAAAAACACCCTGTTTGATAGGAATGAAAGAGATATGCAATTACTTCTTCACAGCTCTACCGCAGGTCCAACATCTCTCCTCCTTTGTGTGAAAAATCTACTAGAGCCGACTCTGAGCCTCCATAATTGTTCTCCATTAGGAATGATTTACATGACATTACGGCTGTCACTGAACGTCAAGGTAATTCCCCTGTTTTCCTTCTTTGACTCCTTGTAGAAATTCTAGTGTAAGAGAGTACATACTGTAAACATCTTCCAACAGAGGAGGCTGCTGCAGAGGAAGAAAAAAGCTCTAAAGGACACGAGACAGTAATTTTGAAATATCTTGTCATTACAGAAATGTTGTTAATCAGTTCTAGCTACAAAGACTTCGTTATTTCTTTTTGCACCCAAGGAAATGTCGTGAGGAGTGAAGGCTTCCATTTTCTTATCTGACAAAGGCACTGGGACAGGGCGGAACAATCTGTCACCGCACGTGGAAAGTAGGCGATGAGATGTTTTTAATGCACGTGGCTTCGGCGTCTCTCAAAACAGCCCAAGTTTATTTTCATAAAAGGCGAGGATTACGTGCCAAAACTGGCTTTAATTTCTGTGGGCCCAAGAACTGCCAGAAAGGGAAGGAGCCACGAGTTGCCTCCAATTTCCAGCTGCAACGCCCAGACAAGAAAGCAGGCACTGGGAATACAGGCTGCCTCCCACACCAGCCCTGCTGTCAGAGGAGCAGTGGATGCTGCTCCACGAGCTTGACAGCTGGCAGAGCAGCACAGAGCTAAAACTTCCCGGCTGTTCCTGCCTGCGGAACACCAGAGTCAAAAAAAACACAGCACAAGCTCTCTTCAAAGGAGCTCCAGATAGACCCGAACAGAGAGGATACCAGAACCCAGGCTGCAGGTACAGCTTCTTTATGGGTGTGACTAAAGCAGTTGATTACCGAACCATGGAACGCATTGGGTTGGAAGCGACCTCCAAAGGTCAGGTAGTCCAACGCCCTACAGTAAGCAGGGACATCTCTAGCTAGATCAGACTGCTCAGCACCCCTCTAAGCCTGACCTCAAATGCCTCCAAGGATGGAGCCTCTATCATCTCTTTGGGTACCTGCTCCAGTGTTTCACCAGCTTCACTGCATTATGGTAGTGCTTGTCTTCTCCAACTTGAGAAACTCCTATCGTGCGTTTCTTCATGCAAAGACAGCAGTGACTTCTAATTGGGAAGACAAAGATTCTGAAAGCAATACATATGACAGTACTTTATAACATCATCTAGGTCTGGAACAGCATAAAAGGCAGGAGGAATGTACTGGCTGACATGACTGGACCACTGCTGTAAAAGCTGCTCCTGAAGCAAACTTAAACCTTGGCTGATTTTTTTTGTTCAGGTGGCTGTTTACACTTACTAAATATTATTCAGGAATTACTCATGAAAAGTAACTTTAAAAGGAGTAAGAACCATTGGAAGTCCACCATGGGCAGATTTAAACTAATTCTGAATAATCCGTCTTTCTTCCAAACACAAGCCCCATTGATTATCACTAAGGAGGAAATCTGCCTTCCTTTAGAAAGGAATTAAGAACAAGATGCTTTGCATTGACTTCTCAGTAGCCAAGCCTACATGTCATAAAACAGCTGTGACCATTAAGGCTGTGGAGTTAACTTCTCGGGGAGATCGGTAGGGAGTTCTGAGGACTCTGCTGGCCGGAGGATGGAGTGCAGCAGCAGCAGCAGCCACCAGTGACCCAAGCTGTGACCGAACAAACCAATTCACTCCTAACGGCTCCGTGCTGTCTGTGACAGTCTATCAAGAACAGCATATCCTACCTGGAAAAGCAAATTATATGTCAAGGAGTGATTTTTCAAATAAAATTAAAGAAGCAGCTCCTGGAGGCTTCAGACTGCAGCAAGCATAGCTTGTCCCTAACAACCAAAGCACATGGGGGAAAGACTGATACTATTCTGTGCTGAGGAGGGAGACCAAGAGAAAAGCAGAGGGCTAAAATAATTTTAAGCTGTAATTCATTACAGATTTAAAAATAACCAAACTGCCACCTCCCAACCCACAACACATTAAAACTGTAAACCTCCAAGGCAGCAGAGGTACTTCCTTCAGGCTGTAACACAGAGAATACCACTTCTTTGGAATCAGGAAGCTGCCTAAATTCATAGGAAAGAGTTCGACACATTAAGTATTTCATAGAATCACAGAATCATTAGGGATGGGCAGGGACCTCGAAAGATCACCCACTCCAATCCCCCTGCCAGAGCAGGATCATCTAGACCAAGTCGCACAGGAACACATCCTGGAAGGTTTTAAACGTCTCCAGAGAAGGAGACTCCACAACCCCCCTATTTAGGAAAGACAGCAAAGTCATGCTTGAACTGCTAACAATTACTTCTTGAGAAGTGATAGATAACTCAGATGGGAGGAAATTTCCTCTTCTTTCCTCTACTTCTTCCTCTTCTTACTTTTTAACACCACACCAAAGCAAGGACAGTTGCCCAGGAGATAAGAGATAAGAGCACTGGCCAAAGAGCAAACCTTCAGATCCTGTGAGCTTTACAAAACGTATTTTGGGCAAAATCCTTAAAATGAGTTTGAAAGTGGGCCAAGCCACTTCAGGCCCATCCAGGACGAGTATCCATGCAGTGTATTTGGTCCCACTGAGCATCGGGGCCTGCTGCACTGACTTGCTGAAGACAAGAGGAGACAGCTTCAAGCTGGACGAGAAAAGGCTTAGGCTGCACTTTAGGAAAAAGGTCTTAACTGAAAGGGTCGCCAAGCACTAGAAGAGGCTGCCCAGGGAAATGCTGCGTTGCCATCCCTGGAGGTTATTTCAAAGATGAGCAGATGTGGTTTAGTGGTAGACTTGGCAGCACTGGGTTAATAGTTGAACTCAATGATCTCAAAGGTCTCTTGCAACCAAAATGATTCTGTGATGTGTTCTTCAGGATTGAGGTAGAAGGATGAAGAAGGGGGAAGGATTGCAATGGGAAGGGATGACCCACATGTGCTGTACTTGTTCGCCCTCTACCTGGTTTCTTTGTGCTTTCAGAGCTGCTGGGCTCTAACCTGAACTTCTGCTGGTGCAACTTGTTCTATCCTAGATGAATTGTCCTATAGGATATTGTTATAGCCCTCCTTACTTGTGAAAAGAAATCCACACCCACATCTCAAAAACATTTTTTCAGGTAGTTGTAGACAGCAGTAAGGTCTCCCCTCAGCCTCCTCCTCATCAGACTAGACAGTTCCAGCTCCCTCAGCCGCTCCTCATAAGGCTGGTGAGGAGTCTGGAGCACAAACCTCATCAGAGTGTAGCAGAACCTTAAGGCTGAGAGAAAGTATTTAGCTACTTCAAATACTTCAGTGTAAGCATTTGCATGTGAGCTACAAGTCTCAGCATCCATTGCAGTCAAAGCCATAAGTCGGTGGAGCCTAGAGGAGTAATTATTCAGTTGACTCCCCTTCCACTGGCTGCACCAGGAACTGAAGTACCTAACAACAATACCTTGAAGCATCATAACTCAGAGCTGAATCACTGACTTCTAATGACCATGAAAACAAAATGCTCTAGCAGGACTGCAACTCCAGGACGAGCTGTGTAGAAAGGAGGTAACTCTGTTCAATACGAGGTTTAATCTAGCCTAACGTGTAAAATTCTGTTAGATCGACCTTCTTTCTCACGGAAGGGTTGTGACAAAAGATTGTCAAGTGTTACCCGACACAAAACTGATCTGATTTAAAGGCTATCAGTACCAAGGGGGGAAAAACCGATATCTAAACAGGCTTTCCGAAAACACAGTATTTTTTTGTATTACCTGATAACTCCTTAGATTTCAGAGTGCTTTCTCATTGTACATTCAGACTTCCCCAATGTTAACTCAGGAAACCGGTCACATATTCAAACATTTGCCTTTCATAGCAAGCTCTGTTTAACTTGACTAATGAAACTAAACCCTAGCAACCAGCTACCAGCAGTACACAGCTATGAGCTGTGAAGTCAGAACTCCAAAACCACTCACGACCACAGCAATTATAGAATAATTGTGGTCAGGTTCACTGAGTTACACACTGTGATGCCTCCATCTGAATACTTACGAACTTACAGCTTACCACAGTTCATTAAACACCATCCATAGAGGCTTGAGTAGCACTATGTGAGAAGCTTTTAGGCTACGCAAACCCACTGCAAGACAGTCAGCTTGCCTAAATCTATAAATCTGTGCTATCTGAAGGTAGTGACTGCTCGTTAATCCTTTTAAATGAAAAGGCTCCTGTTGTCTTTCCAAATTCAGTCCCCTAATGTCAAGGGGAAAACCACAACTCTTGCAGAGTATCTAGTACTCCTACTTCACCGCACCCACTCAGCAGCTATTTGCAACAAGAGAAAATGAGGATTTGCAGCACTAAAGGGCTAAAAAAAGGGATCTTCATAACACAGGTCTGTGGGGAAAGGGCGGTCTAAGACAGTACAAGAGTTTACTTGGCTAACTGAGGAATGCTGTGATTGCCCAGTTGATGCTCAGTGCATTTCCACACACAAATGAACTTCTGCTTGCTTAATGGCAACACTGCTAGAACTGACAGCTTCCATCGCTGCAGACACAGTTTTGCTTTAATTTCTTGTCTTTAGGTGGAGCAAGCTAATGGGAAGGCACCACTGCTGGTCTCGGCAAAGAGTCACAAAGAAAGTTCAATCACATGTTGGCTGGGTTTGAAATAGTCCATCTCGTTTTTTTGGTCTTGTGTCCACTAGACTTTAGGTAAACAACTTCAAGTGAACAACTTTAATGGGCTGTGACATAACTAAACAAACCTACCATTGTCAGGTCAGGAGTAAATTATGAGCACACAAACCAACAACTACGGCATTGACTGTTCCACACAGGTCAGGCAGACTGCTGATGGAGACCACTTACTTTGGTTCAGATCCAGTCAAGGAACTCATAAACAAGCCCTACATGATTTACAGCCTTTATGTCCTCAAAACAATACTGAGATAAGACTCTCTGCAGGATCCTGGGTAAGTGTACACTTCAGCTACCGTGGGCCAAGCCTACCAACAATAGAATTGAAGGGAAAGAAAAGAAAATGCAAGAACAGGCTGCCCAGGGGGCTTTTGGAGTCTCCTTCTCGGGAGATGTTTAAAATCCACCTGGGCATGTTCCTGTGCAACTTGAACTAGGGGATCCTGCTCTGGCAGGGGGATTGGACTGGGTGGTCTTTCAAGGTCCATTCCAACCCCTAATGTTCTGTGATTCTGCATGATTCTGTGAAAAACAAAAAAAGCAAAGGAAACCTTTTTCCAGACCTACTAAGACACCATCCTCGGCACGTGGTTTAGCTGTCCTCTGGTGTCCTCACCTGCAATTTCTCAGAAGTGACCGTAAAATAAGCAACACAAAATCAGAATGTATTTGAACCATGGGCGCACCCGCAACAGGAATCTTCACTTCAACACAAAGTTCGTGACGGCGCCTCCTATGACAGTAAACAATTACATTCCTCTGCTTCTCTGCATTTTTCTGGAACTCCACGAAGTGGCAGATTCTAAAAAGTACTGATGGACTGACATGATATCACCAGTTAATTGCAACCACTAGCAACTCTGCCCTTTGTGATCCTGAGTAATGTATATGGAGGTAGGAAGCAAATGAGCAGAAGTCCTTCGCGGGTATTTTTATTACCTATTTGTCTCGCTGTGGTGCACCAGGGTGACAGAAAGTGAGACAGAATTGTGAGGAAAAAAGGCTTGGGTTGTTCTGTGACTATTTTCTGTGATTCCCACCCTTACACTCATGAGCACTCTATGGAGAAGATGATGATACTCTCATCAGTGCTGCAAAGAGAGATGAGTTCATGCTGTGCTCTTCTGGAGAGATTGCTTTTCAGTGTAAAGCAAATTCTTGCTTAGCAGATACCTATGACCAATCATTATTTTATGAAGTTCATGGGTCAGTGACAAAACCTTTCATTAGGAGAGGAAAATTTTGCTCTCATCAGGATGTTTTTCACAGAATCTTACAGAATCACAGAACATCAGGGATTGGAAGGGACTCAGAAAGATCATCCAGTCCAATCCACCTGCCAGAGCAGGATCACCTAGGCCAAGTTGCACAGGAACATGACCAGGTAGGTTTTAAACATCTCCACAGAAGGAGACTCCACAACCCCCCTGGGCAGCCTGTTCCAGTGCTCTGTCACCCTCACTGTGAAGAAGTTCCT
>JAOXOE010031496.1:0-11882 GCA_028565055.1 Phoeniculus purpureus
ACAGAACATTAGGGATTGGAAGGGACCTCAAAAGATCAGCCAGTCCAATCCCCCCGCCACAGCAGGATCACCTAGACCAAGTTGCACAGGAACATATCCAGGAGGGTTTTAAACGTCTCCACAGAAGGAGACTCCACAACCCCCCTGGGCAGACCCTTCCAGTGCTCTGTGACCCTCACTTATGAAGAAGTTCCTTCTCATATTGATGTGGAACCTCCTCTGTTCCAGCTTGCACCCATTGCCCCTTCTCCTATCATTTGATAACACAGAACAGAGCCTGGCTCCATCCTCCTGACACCCACCTTTCACATATTTAGAAACATTAATGAGGTCACCCCTCAGTCTCCTTTTGTCCAAGTTAAAGAGACCCAGCTCCCTCAGCCTTTCCTCATCAAGGAGATGTTCCACTCCCTGCATCATCTTTGTGACTCTGCACTGGACTCTCTCCAGCAGTTCTGTGTCCTTCTGGAACTGAGAAGCCCAGTACTGGACACAATATTCCAATATACCAATATATATTTCAGTATTACCCCAGACACCTCATTCAAACACCCAGGGAAAAATACCCAGTAAGTCCAACGAGCTGGAGAGATGGGTGAGGGAGAAAAGAGGGGATGTTTCTGCACGAGTGCTAAAAATACTTCACTAATTTCCCACATCTCGTTCCTTTTTCAGCCATCCATCTGCTTCTTGAAACCATAAAGAACATAAGCAGTGTGCAGAGAACATCCAGTGCACTTCCCAAAGGCCAGGAAGAACTCCAGTCCTTGCACGTAAGGCTACTCTCAAGGGATGGCAAGGCAGAGAAGCAGAGTAAGAGCCTGCTCCTCCAGCACAAGAGCTTGGTAGTCTCTGCACTGAACAGTCTGCAACCCCCTCCATGTACTGAAGTCCCCCTACACCTCCACTGTGCCACTCTAGAACCTATTGCCAGTGAATATTCCAGCCTAGAATAAGAAATCCTTTTATGAACACATGTCTTCAGGCACCAGATGCATTTAAAAAGAAGCCATCACCAGCATCCAAAATAACTTTAGATGTTCTCAGACTAATAAGGAATGAACAATGCTTTTGCTTTTCACTTTATCATAAGGAGGACCATAAGTCAGGACAGAAAATTATTTAGAACATTTCCCCCTGTACTTGGCACTGGTGAGGCCACACCTCAAGTACTTAGTTCAGTTTTGGATCCCTCTCTACAAGGACATTGAAGTGCTGGAGCACATCCAAAGGACAAGAAGAAATGACCTCAGGTTGCACCAGGGAAGGTTTAGATTGAATATTAGGAAAAATTTCTTCATCAGTAGGGTTATCATATATTGGAAGAGGCTGCCCTGGGAGGTGATGGAGTCACCAACCCTGAAGGTATTTAAAAGACATATAGATGTTGTGCTGAGGCACTTGATTTAGTTGCGATCTGGCAGCGCTGGGTTAATGGTTAGACTTGATATCAAAGGTCTCTTCCAACTAAAAAGATTCTATGATTTGAGTAAAGCAGGCTGGAGGTTTGAGCCAAGGAAATCAATAGCTGAGAAGGCTTCAGCTCAATGCAGTAGCCTAAACAGCATTCTTCTGCATGCTTCTCCGGCCTGTGTGTTCAAGAGTATTGTAAATCCCTGGGGCATCGATACAGCTTTTCTTCTACAGTTTCACTTAAACGTAGGCTGGCCGTGACTTCCATAACCCCCACAAAGTGTCTAAAGTAATGTGATGAGAACACAATCCATTTCTCCCTGGATCCAGAATTAAACGTTCACTGTGCTTAAAAGTCTTACTATTTTTTAGCTCACTGGCTCGTACCTTCATCTCTGTTATCCAATTATTTCCTTTCCACATGGATTTAATTCTGCTTAAGCCTTCCAGTCTTTCAGTGTTCTGCTGCCCATCATTAGTTAATTCCTGTTGATTTTTATCATTTGTAGTCTCCCTAATTGGTTTGTCACATCCCTATTCCCTTTTCATTTCCCTTCCATTTTCACATTCCTACATTCTAACTTCCTCCAATTTATTTTCCTCCTACCTAAACTATGATTTTTATTGATGCTGAATGCAGCCCACAGGCCAAAAATAATAGTCAGTCCAAAACCAAGTGACCACAGTTCTTCAGCGTTTCACAGATTAATTTCAGAAAAGATGTTCTATTTGGCTAAATTTCCTTTTCTGTATTTCCAGCTAGTGAAGAAGCGGCACATACGATAAATATTTAATAGGAAATCCCCTCCAGCTGAATTCAGCCCCACAGCATCTCATTACCATGTCTTGGAATAGCATCCTCATTGTCACTTGCTTAATTATGCTAAGAAAGAGTTGAATTGTGTGGCTGTTGGGATCAGAAAGAGATTAAATTCACTTGGCAAGACTTTGGATATCTCATTATGATCCTCATTTAGCACTTCTAATTGAGTCCATTTTTAATGCATTTTTTTTAGTTTCCTAAAATCATGATTTGAGAAAATCTTACCAACAACAACAAATATTTCCTTAACTTTTTCTTTCTTTAATACAAATATCTGCTGTGTGGAATAATCATATAAAGATTAAAAGCAATTTGACATCCTAACGCATCACTAATCTTTTTGAATGACTGATACCCTTATAGAAAAGGGAACTGCAGCCTCCTGGAGCAGACACCTAATTACTGATGGAGTTCTTTTTCCTATGCACTGACACTTGCTGAGAATATTGCCCCCTATAAATGATCATAAATGACAGCTTCCTCCCAAGCAATTCCCCTGACCACTACTCCCCAGCAGTTTTTTGTCTCTCATTTCGCTCTGAAGGTGAAGATGAGGATGCTGTTGGGAAGAAGAGGGTTTCTGCTTTAAGAGTTGTTACCTTGCCTGCAGGAAATTACTGTGAAGTAAACCAGCAGAGGAGCTAGGTATCATTTCAATCACAATTAATGTGTCAGAAGACAACTCAAGTGATGCACAAGTGCCAGATATCTTCACAGGGGGTTAATTCCATCCTAAGAAGTTAGATGACAAGAGAGTGCTCTATTAAAATCAAGACACATACAGTTTACCAAGCATAGACATAATTCTCATATTAGTATTGGGAAAGTGTTTTAACAGCATCAACAGACAAACTCGTAGCAATGGCAGCAACAGAGTTTGCTCATAGCCTCTGACTTGTGTGAAACTCCAAACCCAGCATCATGAAAACACAGCTTTTTGGGGGATGAGTGCTCACTGAGACCTACGTCAGTGCAGAAACACTGATGAAAGTCTCTTCCTCGCAGCAAGATACAAATAACATAGCTGTAACCTCTGAAATTAAATATCATTAAAGAGTAAAGGGCATTTGAAGGGCAGGAATAAGGCCAGGGTATGCTAGGGCTTCTCCCACAGAAAGAAAACAAAAGAAATACTTCCTACAAACATCCTCAGCAGTCTTTCCAGCCACAACCGTAATAGAGTCTATGCAACTTGGTCTAGGTGATCCTGCTGTGGCAGGCGGATTGGAGTAGATGATCTTTCGAGGTCCCTTCCAATCCCTAATGATTCTGTGATTCTATAACTGAACAGGTGTTGCTACTTTTTCCCTTTGTAGAGATGTAGACACGTGAAGAAGGTACTTTAAGAACCCCCCAGAGCAGTTCAGCTGCAAGAAAAACAAAAAGAAGCAATCAGAAATAGGAAATCATTAATCACCTCAGCATCCGATAGGCATGCACATAAAAGATCACTTCGATTTTATAGATGCAAGACCAGTGACGGGAAAAGGTTATGTGACTTTGTTGAAGCTAACACAAAAAAGGCCAGTATGACCTGAGACACAGACCTTTATTGAAACCCTTGCTCATGCAGAGTTCTACTGAAGACAAGGACTCTGACTCAACATGGCACCACTGCTGTTAGGCTGCTCCAATAACTAACTGACAACTACCAGTCGCAACTGCCCCGTCCCAAGTCTGACGCAGAGAAGCACGTAAAGCAAGGGTACTTAACTTTCTTAATCACAGAATCACAGAACATCGGGGATTGGAAGTGACCTCGAAAGATCATCTAGTCCAATTTCCTTGCCAGAGCAGGATCACCTAGACCAAGTCACACGGGAACATAACCAGGTGGGTTTCAAATGTCTCCAGAGAACACTCCAAACTGCAAAATATTTGTAGGCAGAAATAGTTCTTCTAGCAGCTGTTTAAGGTTTATTCAGAGAAACAAAAGGGGGAAAAGAAGTAGCAGAGAAAATCTTAAAGCCTCAAGGCCACCATCAGCCCAAGGATTTGTGGTTCTCCTGAGTGCATTTTTTTTAGTGTCTCTGTTCAAGCTGGCACAGGAGATTGACTTTTAAGGTTGATGGTATTGATCTAATTCACAGCCCTATACTCATTTATCATGATTCTTTAATCAATAGTCTAACTACTTAAGATACTAGGAGTTTGGGTCCTTATTTATCTAGATGACATTTTGATAGCACCTATCTCCTCAGGGGCTCTTGTCTTTCAGGTCAGCATTTCATCTCACCCCACCTTTCCCCAAGGTGTGTAAGCAGTGGGAAGACACTAATGTCCCTTGTCCCAGTATATGTTGAGGTGTGCCAACATTACGTACTGGACTCCTCAGAAGGGTTTATCATCGTAAAGGCACACAAGTCAGGTGGTGAGGTGGTGGAAGCTTGGCCACCCTGATGCCCAGCAGCCCGAGATCTCTCCTTCACGGTCCAGATAACTCCCTTACTTCTCACACAAAAGGAGCTGTTGAAGCTTAGCCTGTATGTGATCGCAAGTACAGGAGGCCTCATTGTTTCACCTCTCCAACTCTTCCTCCCTCAGAATCAAGAGTTGGCTGTCAGTATTTCCGTCACTTCTCCAGCGTGCTTGAATGAAGCACTAGTAGTCCCTTCCTTACAGCAGATGCTCTCCACCCCCGAAGCCCTATCAAACACTACAGGCTTGGGGCATCGTGGCTGAAAAGCAGTCTAGCAGAAAGGGACCTGGGGGTTCTAACTGGCAGGTGGCTGAATATGAACCAGCAGGGTGCCCAGGTGGCCAAGAAGGCAAATGGCATCCTGGCCTGTATTAGAAATTGGGTGTCCAGCAGGAGTAGAGGTGATTGCCCCCTGTACTCAGCATTGGTGAGGTTGCACCTTGAGTACTGGGTCCAGTTTTGGGCACCTCAGGACAAGGTAGACACAGAGGGGCTATTGTGAGCGCAGAGGAGGGCAACAAAGCTGGGGAAGGGCCTGGAGAATAATTGAGATTGGAAGGATTGAGAGAGTTGGGGCTGTTTAGTTTGAGGAAGAGGAGGCTAAAGGCAGATCTCATCGCTCTCTACGGATATCTGGAAGGACACTCTAGAGATGTTGGTGCTCATCTCTTCTCACAGGTAGTTAGCAACAGAACCAGAGGGAAGGACTTCAAGCTTCAATAGTGGAGGGTTAGACTGGACATCAGGAAAAAATTCTTCACAGAAAGAGGGGTCAGGCACTGGAATGGGCTGCCCAGGGTGGTGGTTGAGTCCCCATCCCTGGATGAGTTTAAAAGACATTTAGATGCAGTGTTGGGGGATATGATTTAGGGTTGAACTTGTAGAGTGGGGTTGATGGTTGGACTCAATGATCCCAGGGGTCTTTTCCAACCTGAATGATTCTGTGGTTCTATGAAAATACATGCCGGCAATTAGCTTACCACAAAGTCACACTTGTGTACCTAATGACAAGTTTCTGGTTCAATTATTCATTTTCAAGATAATTTTAACCATAATCTTTTGTCAGAATGGAGAATTTTTCTTTAATTCCAGGAGGCAGCAGAGGTTAGGTGATATTTGGCTTTCATTGAAAAAGCAATGCACTTCCAGTGCAAACGACTGCTGAGCACTTCATTAAAAGCAAGCTAAGAATAAACAGAAACCTGCTGGTCCTTCACGCTGAAAAACAAACTATCTCAAGCTTTGAGGTGTCAAAGTGTCGTATGCTGCAGCTCCAGTCCCCCTACAGAACAGACCACTGCATCCTCAGCTGCTGTGAAGGCAGTGAAACTACTTCAGTTTCACAGCTGAACATCTGGTCCCACACAACAGGCTTTGCGTTCCAGTAGCTGAACTTCTCTCTGCTACTGTGTAATGCCAGACAAAGAACACAAGGGATAAAAGCTCAAGCCTTGAAAGTGAACGTGGCTGCATCATGAACCCACCCAAAACTTGCTTTTTTCAGAATGGGACTCAGGCACTCAGTGTTTTGCAGGTCCAGAGTAACCAAGACACAAACAGCCTGTAGATTTTAACGCAGCCAGGCGCATCCTTACCAACTGCTACCAAAACCAACTCTCCCTGACTGATTTCATGCAGACCAACGTCAATGCTTCTTGGTCTTACATCTTTTTTAAAGGCCAGCTAGAAACAGAATAGATTCCTCTAAAGAAAAAAGAAGATCTACAAACTTCCAAAGAGTGAACGTAAATGCTGCAAGTCACAGGGGACCTCCAAGTGCTTCGAGGGAAGGTCAATCCAGAGACAGCAAGTTTTCATGGCTCCATAAAAATACGCTCTATAACCTTTTGCATTGGTTTACAACAAAACCTTAGCTCTACCGAAGAACCTCAAAATTCCTGAAGCTTACTTTGATTGGATCACAGAGTCACAGAACACTAGGGATTGGAAGAGACCTTGAAAGATCATCTAGTCCTATCCCCCCGCCACAGCAGGATCACCTAGACCAAGTCTCACAGATAGGTGTTAAATAATTATAACTTACAAATACACAGGGGTAAACACAATTCGGTCAGTGCCGCTATCATACTGAGCACTCCTCTGCTTTGCAAGGGATTCTGCCTGTTGCAGTGAGACTCCGCAGGAAGCACCGTGTCACTGCAGTACATTCACCATGGGATTCTCTCCACTTTCTCCTGCTGTAGACATGTCTTCTCTCTAGACTATGGTGACTCTCTAGAGCTAACATCCGGGTAGCCGCTAGAGAGTTTCAGTATGCCACCACACTGGCTGCATGCCACCACAAGGCTCACACAGTAAAATGTCTCCACATTGCTCCTTTGTCCCTATGAAGTTTTCACAGAATCACAGAGCATTAGGGATTGGAAGGGACCTCGAAAGATCATCCAGTGCAGTCCCCCCGCCACATCCCATAAACTTGCCAGTTGAGCATCATCACTTCTCACAGCAATAGAAGGCTGGGGATTATCTCCACTGAGGTCTGTACAGTTACAAGGTCAGTCTTCATGTAACTATGAACTTCAAATTATCTACAACTGAAGAAGAAACCCTTTAGAGAGCAGAGCAAATATCATCAAGCCCCACCAAGGGATTTTACCTAAACTCACCAAAACAGCGTGGGTGAAATTTACCCTTGTACACAAGGACTTTGCATTTACTTCCACCTTTAAAATAGTTTATCTGGGAGAGAATCACAGAATCACAGAACATTAGAGATTGAGAGGGACCCTGAAAGATCATCTAGTCCAATCCCCCCTGCCACAGCAGGAGCACCTAGACCAAGTCGCACAGGAACATATCCAGGCAGGTTTTAAAAGTCTGAACCTTCTTGAGAGCTTCTTTACAGAGGGGTGAATTTGAGCACACTGTTTACCCAAAGTCACTGCTTCCCAAACCAGTAGAACACAACAGCTGCCCCCTGACATGCAAAGAAGCGTCATCTTTGAGAAGGTCTGCTGCAGCCTGTATCTCAAAGGCAGAATAAGTAACGTGGGCTGACAGATGCTTTCATAGCTGGTTTTGCATTGTAGAACTTACACAGCACACACACACATAAATATACCTACGACACACGCAAGGAACACTTTATTTACACATTGCCTTCTTGTCACATTTAATTCACGCGCATGCACGCTGTCTGCCGCGTTCCGACTCGGCCAAATCCTCCTTCACCAAACTATCTTCCCTCAGCACTGCAACATCCTAAGGGCACACAACTGAGAGAAGAGGGAAAGCCTATTAAGCGATGAGGACGCAGTGTTTATAAAAATTAAAATGTGTGCTGGGAAAGAATGAAAAAGATTCAAGAGCTGCATTGAAGTACGCTGAATAATTTTAAAATATTAAATCAAGGCCTTAATTACTATGTCTCTAATCTCATACAGTCACACTTCACTTTGAGGCAATTTGTGATTAAATAATAATACTTTAAGGCAAATAACAACACTTGGCACTTTTATAGTGCCTTTTGCCTAATTAGTTTGGGATTAGTTCCTTTGCATTGGGTATGGGGCTTTGAAGATATAAAGTGCTAAGTATCATTATGACCTGAGGATCTCAAAGCATTTTACCCACACGCATTAATTAAGCCTCCCAGCGCTCCTATGAGGTAGGTAAGTATTTTTGCATCCCTCCGTGTTTGGCAGACCCAAAGAAAGAGGGGTTTGGCCAGTGTTTTGAAGCTTGCAAATGCATCCTGCAAGCACTTACGTGCACAAGCTACCTTCCTGGTCTGGGCACTCCCATCATCTGCCAGCCAGAAGACCGTCCATACGAGCATCTTCACATTTAACTGCAAGGCTGTTGTAGCAGAAGGCTCTGCAGTGACAGCTGGGCATGCCCAGAACTGCTAATTACTTAGGAAAAAGCTGTAAGCTTTTAAAAGCTGCCCACCTGCAGAAACCTCAGCGAGAAAGCTGCCCTCATTTTCTTGGTCAAAGTCTTACAGACATGAGGAGCGAAGCTGAAATACTCCATCAAATCCAAGGATTTACGTGGTGGAGTCAGACACAGAGTTGTGGTCCTCGTTCAGTTTGTGCATCCCTCAGGGCAAAAGAAACACAAGTTTCTTTTCTATAGTTTGTTCCCTCCCAGCACCAGACCTCGGAGGCAGCCAAGTGATCACAGACTGTTACTAAAGCAAAGAAACTTCTTCCTTTTTACTTCATCCATTATGAAAACATAAATCAGCAACAAGGAGCTACAGAATCTTCATTCTATTTATAATTAATATTGTACCCGAAGCAGTCACCTACAGAAGAAAGAGCTATGAAAGGATTGCAACTCACTTTGATAATTAAGGGTATTTAGTGTCCTTTAAACACAAAGTTTAAAAAAGAGGAAATCCACGATCTGCCTGAATGTTCTTAGCTCAACAAAGTCTTTGAGTTGACAGCTAATAATTAATTAACAATGAACGGTGTCTTTCAGCCTGTCACTGTGATTGACACTATCATCCCCTGAAAAGTGTAAGATTTGTTAATGTGGCAGACTACAGTCTGGGAAACATTAAAGCTTCACAATTCCCACTGCTTTCAGCTAGACTCTTGACATGACAGGTTAGCGCTCTGGAAAAGAGGAGGAGGTGAAGACACCAGCAGCAGCCTGTAACGGTGGGCACAGGGCTCCCTCTCCCAGCAGGGAGTTCGCTATAGACAGACGGACGGGAGAAGTTTGGGATAAAAAGACCTGACTGGCTCTAAAAATCTCAGTTGCTGGAGTCTGGGTCAGTAGGCTGGGGAGCATTAAAGTACACACCCCACCACACTGATGGCTGCTCCTGGTCCTGCTCAGCACCAGGGCAGGGGCTGGGCTGAACCATGGCAGACCCCACTGGAAGGGCTGCTGCCATCACCCTTCCCTCCTCCAGAACTGCTTTGCTCAGCAATGCAGCTCTCTGTTTCTCCCAGCATGTCACCGAACAGACACCAAACAGCTGCCTAAGACAGTCAGTAATTGGGAGCTCATTTCCAATTATACATATTTGTTGATTTTGTTTTTAATTCTATTTTTACAGATACAGCCAATAACTATGAAATATGTGTTCTAACTTAAAATATCTGACATAATTAAACTAATTAAGCAGCAGAGAGAGATCCCCTTCTAGTAAAGACAGAGTCCTGCTGTCTTGCCCCCTCAGTATTGCTGCTGTCTACCATGGATCCAACTTCTCATCAACCCTCTCCTTCAGCTTAACTCCCAACTGCAGCAACTTCTGTGCTGAGGAGCCACTTGCACTGACAGCCATCCATCTCCTTGGTCACATCTGCAAGTGCGGCTTGAAGCTTCTGCTGCAGAGCCCTTGTTCTACAACTGCCTTTATTAGTACTACCTGCTTTCTCCATCTCATTCTCATTTTGTGTCTGCCAGCTTTTTCACAACTCAGTTGCATCAGGTGTCTAGTGCACAGGAAAATCTTTTGTTGGCTTTCAGTCTCCTCCTCACTCCCTTAGTTTCTCTCTCTTCCCCTAGGGAAGGTCTCTTCTTTACCATTAACAAGGTCTGATTGTCCCAGTCTCCACCCCAGATCACCTCTATTTATACCACTTCACCTCAGTTCACAGAGGAAACCAGCTCCAGGAGAACTGTGGAGACAGAATTACTTCCTCCACTGCTTTCTCTCTGGCAACCCCCTAGCTAAGTTTGCTTTTCTGATAAAAATAAATCCACCTCCACAATTCACTCTGCCTCCTTTATCCACACAAGCTTTTGCCAACTTTCTACCAAGAAAAAAAAGGAGACAAGACTTCTATTTACATGTCTTACTCTTCCTTCTGCCCTTTTCCTCCCCCTTTCCCATCAGATACAGAAACTGCTTTGCTTCTGCCAGCTCCCTTAGTTCTCCAGGAATTCTTCTGATCCTCAACCCATTTCCTATTTTCCTCTTTGTACTCAGGGCATTGTCATATTCAGTGTCTCCCTGCTCAGAAAGCCCTCACGCTGGCTCCTTGCTTCTCCACCTGTTGATCCATCCCAGCTTCAGTCTCCATTTTGCTGATTCTAGCCGTGCCATGGTGTTTGCTTTGCCCTGCTCTTTCACAGAGAGCAGTCAATCCTACTGTCACACTACAAAAATCACAGAATCACTTTGGTTGGAAGCGACCTTTAAGATCATCAAGTCCAACAATCCTCTCTCTCTCTTCTGCCAATACCTTTCCACTCAAATCATGTCGCAAATACCTTTTTCTCAGCCCATGTGTTGCAGTTTTGCCCCTTCCTCAGTGGGTTCCCCCTTCTCTATTATTTATAGATTGCCTGCTTTAAGTTTTGAAGCTGTTCATGATTTACTGACACATCCCATTTCCTCTCATCTGCTCCCAAGATGTAAGTTCTTGCCTCCAATCAGTCCTTGGCACCAAACTTCTCCATTTGCTCGTTTTTAAAATTAGGACTTTCTTGCTTTCTTTTCTTCCTCCCATGTTGTCCCCTCACACAGGAAACAACTTGAAAATTAATTCATTCTGGTTTTCAAAAATTCTCCTTCCCATTAATGTCTATAAAGAAATGGGTAGCAATACATCATTTCTTCCTCAGAATTCTTCACCTAAAATACTGTTTCCTTATATGGTTTATGCTGCTGCTTACCAGGAATGGGCAAAGTCCCTAAGTGGATCTTCTAGTTGCTACAGGAATATAAATAAGAAAATTACAAAAGGAACCTGGAACCAGAGTAGGCAAAACACACACTATTTATACCATTTCCTCCTCTGCCGTAAAAACTGCAGAGAGCACCTGCAGATGAACTAACAGCCCCACAACCTCAGCAGACTAACATGCCAATATTGACAATGGAGGATACTCAAGCTCTATACACAAGTTTACCAGCCTCCTTCAGGTGTTGTTTCCTTTCTTATTTCACCGAATCACAGAACATTAGGGATTGGATGAGAACTCCAAAGATCATCTAGTCCAATCCCCCCACCACAGCAGAATCACCCAGATCCAGTTGTACAGGAACATATCCAGGAGGGTTTTGAACGTCTCCAGAGAAGGAGACTCCACAACCCCCCTGGGCAGACCCTTCCAGTGTTCCAGCACACATTGTGTTCCTTCTCACATTGATGTGGAACCTCTTATGTTACAGCTCACACCCATTGCCCCTTGTCCTATCACTAGATGGCACTGAGAAGAACTGGCTCCATCCTCCTGACACCCACCCTTCACATATTTATAAACATTAATGAGGTCACCCCTCAGTCTCCTCTTTTC